>JBBPNR010000575.1:0-20907 GCA_038091015.1 Boletus vermiculosoides
ACGAACGCAAGCTCGAGCGACGTGTCCATATCAAATAGTCTGAAAATTCGCCCGAATCTTGGTATCGGAATCGCTCATACGCACATTTATGTTATTTCCCTCGCCGATCGACAAGATAGACGCGAACAGATGGAGTTTCTGCGAACGATCCAGGACCTGACGTGGACCGTCATCGATGCCGTCCCCCGCAACGCCACACTCGTTAACCGTATCCTCGATTGGGTAGCCCTCCATCGCTCCGAAAGTAAGAAAATTAGCACGTTGGGCTTTCATTGGCCTGGGGAGATCAACGCGGTTTCGGTTTCGCCCGTGCCTTTGGGGAAATCTGGCTCTGATGCATGGTCCGAGGCGTCGCCTTCCAGCAAGCCCAAATCCGGAAAAACCCTACCTTCGACGTACTCGAATCTTCCGTGTGCGATTGAGGACAACTCGATACCAACGTTCACGAACGACACCCCTGAGTGGATGGTACTTTCTCCTGCAAAGATCGCTTGCTGGCACTCGCACATCTACGCTATCCGCCAGTTCGTCGACTCGCAAGGGAACCACCGCGGAGATGATGTGGCTGTAATCCTCGAAGACGATATTGACATGGAAAAAGACATTTCCACCCGGCTATCTCAGGTTTGGACATTCCTGCCTGCAGGATGGGACATCGTCTTCCTAGGTACGTACAACGGTGTTATCATGCGTATGTTGTACGGGGAAAGTGAGCCATTGCGTTCTGAACTATTCCACGACCTGTCAAGGTCACTGTTGGTCCGACGAATCCTACTACCCGTCGCTTACGGAGTTCACGGATACAAACCTCCATCCATCATACTACCCGAAATGTACGCACGCATACGCGCTCTCGCTCTCCGGGGCCCGGCGGCTCCTACAGCACCTACGTTATCCGCCGTTTGCATATTCTCGGGCACTCGACCAGGCGTATGCGTGGCTCATCCGAAGTGGTCGTCTGAGGGGCTACTCGATCGTTCCAAGTCTCGTCGTGCAAAGGAAGAGCGGAAATAGTGATATTTTACCTGGTTCTGGGAGTGAATGGCGGGAAGGTTTGCGGGGTGGTGTGTTTGAGGCTCAGACTTGAACGACGCTTTTCTGGATGATTATTGTCGCACTTTCTTCTCCCCATACAACCACCACTCGGAGTTGAGTGTTACCCCCAAGTATGTTTACCTTTGGATGTGGTGATTTTGCTATCTTCTCAATTATTAATATGGCCTTCTTGTGATCATTTTTCCGTCGTTCCAACTGGCTGCCTTGGTCAAATAATGGGGTGAACAGATTCTCTCTGACTTCTTCGAACCTCTTTTCTATGACCTTGGCATGATTTTGCGCGAGGCGACAGAGTACTGCTGCATAGTGCCAGGTTCCCAGTGGTGTCGAGATGTCCAGCCTTTCCACTAGCCACTCAAACAGGTAGACGAACCGCCGAAGAAATGAAAAACATCAATTCCTGCATCGGTCGTGAATGGGTTATCTACTGTCTTTAACTTCATCGACGGATTTAAATAGCGAGCTGTTATCCCTCTCTTCAAATTTCTCCGTCTGGGAAGATGCTGATCTCACAAACTAAACTATATATGTATCTAGATATCGATGCTAGAAGAAAATGACTTGGTTAGTGGTTGACTTCGGTGAGTAACTCGGACATCTTGCTTTGTGACTCGCTCTACGTAGGTTGCCATGCATGCACGCTAGCGGGAGAAAACACGGAACAGGAAGGCCTGGATCAGTAAAGCGAATGTCGCGTCGGTAGTCCGGAGATGCAAGAAGTTAGAGCTGTCACTGGCAAGTGCCAGGAACTAGCATCGAGGCACCGAGGAAGTGCACCGCGGCGCGGGTGTACCATCCACAATGCGTCGAAATGTGTAACAGTTCAAGTTGGTAGGTCAACGAAGCGACTCCCATGTTTCGTATGTAGTAGTCCGAGAAACGATCAGACTCCAGTTGGTCGGCGAGGCTATTGGTTGCCACGCACTGCGCAGCCACATCACCACAGTGGACGTGGAAGTTGAAAATAATCTTCATACTCAGGTTTACCCTCCAGTACCAGGCAGAGACGGGCCGGGCTCCTGATCAGACGTTTTCTGGCTCAGGGTGTCCAATCTCTGCAAACCATTACACTGCGCAATAATCAAAATCGTTACATCCAGCCCGAAAAAAAAACTTCAACCCGTCCCTGATCCTCAGCCGAATAAATCTGGAAGCCCAATCCTTACTTGCTCCGCCCTTTCCCAACGCCCTCGCCCTCCACCGGGCCGGTACTAGTAGATGTACTCCCGGTCCCACCAGCGCTAGCAGGAACCGTGCGTGGGATCGATGGACCGCTCTGGTGGGTCCGCATGACATCAAGGATCAATGACACCAATCCCTTTATAAATTCCGCTTCTTGAGGACCGAGCCTCTCAAGAGGTTGACTCTCTGTTGCAATGGACTTGTCGGTCAGTACCCGCTGTGGTGTCGCGGTCGTTGTGGCGGAGGCTGGAACCAAGGTTTCTGGGATGGTCATAAGTGGGGATGTGGCAGTCCCAGCCTGAGAGGTGCGCGCCATTAAGGTAGATGGGACAGTCGTGCTTCGGGGGCGCGAACCTGATGGGCGGGAGGAACGATGGGCTGACGCTGCGCGCTCCACCCGCTTCTGCCACATCCATTTCCCCCCTGGGGGACCGATCTTTAAGGAGGTATGGGTTGGTTCTGCCCGATTGACAGCCGAATTTCTTTTAGATCTCCTCTTCCGAGTCATGTTATTGGAAGGAGTACCCCTTCTGACGAGGCGATTTTCCCCTCGGTATGCCGAGCACCGATGCTTGCTGAGCCTGCATGGGGTGCAGGCACATTGTCCCCGTCCTACGACATGACAGACCAAGCCTCGATCCCTGCACCGGTCACATCTCTGAGTGAAACATAATTAGTCTGACGCTCTCCAAATATACCTATACTTGCCGGGACATAGACATACGGATCTTCGTCCTCATCCTCAATCGATGAGTGCTCTGATCCCGACTCGGCGCCCACATAAGATATTCGCGACCTCTTGCTAGCCGAGCGCAGCCTCCGTTTGAGTTCTACCGATCCAGATTCATCTGAATCTTCCGCCGCAGTGGTTCCTTGCTCATCGGTATTGCTTTCCCATCGTTTCCGCGAACGACCCAGAGCTAAAAGCTCACGGCCCGGGCGTGGCCCAAAGGGTGGGGGTGTTGGTATACGCAGACCCGCTGGCATTGATATCAAGCCACGTCCGAATTGAGAGAAGAAAGTATTCACCAAGTTCACGATTAATAAATGTATCCTCGGATGTGGGAAACTCATCCCTCTCCGAGTCCTCGCCTTTTAATGGAACACGCACTGGAGTTACTTTTCTTGTGGTACCCTCGCCGAGATCCTTCCACCAGAAGGTACTTGGATTACCCAAGTCAATCTCCGATGGTATGTCTGGGTCATCTTCGTGGGCCATCCAAACGGCCCATGGAGATGTACTCGCCTGCTCAAAGGGTGAATAGACATCATATGGTCGTAGGGGTCGGCGATTGTGGAGGCGCTTGTGCACCTCAATCAAGGCGAGTGGCAAAGGGGGGATAACGAGATCAGTCAGTGGTCCATTCATTGCTGCAGCGAGGGTGATACGCTACATGAACCATAATACCAACTGGTCAGAACACATCGACATAATTGCATCTCTGTGTGAGGGAATCGTCACCTACCGCTTCTCGAATAGCTTCAGCTTCCCATTTCTGGGCTGCCTCTGTGGTGGCCGGTTTAACTTGTATCGCTTCAGTGAGCCGTGCGTATCCACGGTATATCAACCGTTGTGCCTCGTCGCGCGATAACTGGACCATGAGGTTGAAAGTGATACTCCCTTTGTCTATGGGGGGGACGATAAGGCTATAATTCGGCAGTGGCTGGATACAGCATATTGCCAAGGACCGAAGCTTTCCTGCCCATCAAAATGTTACGTTACAAGGCAGTCCAGCCATCAACTGAGGAAGCAAGATATGTCTGCAATGTCTTGCCTCCTGGATACTGAGAACGGGCCAAGGGGGGTTATGATAGCTACCTTGTAGTCCGAAAATGGACTAATGCAAAAATGCCTCGATACAAGATGAGTACGACCCAAACTGAGAAAACGAAACACGGATACATACCCTCGCCCAACTCGGCGACTCCGTTTGGAGTTAGACCGACCAGATTTATCCATCTGCATCAGATCTGAGGCAAGCCACTCCCTCAAAATGGGCTAATGCAAAGTCACTTCCCTCTCCTCATACAACCACCACTCGGAGTTGATTGTTATCGCTAAGTATGTTTACCTTCGGACGTGGTGATTTTGCTATCTTCTCAATCATTAATACTACCTAGTGACCAAATTTCCGTCGTCCCAACTGGTTGCCTTGGTCAAGCAAGGGAGTGGACAGATTCTCTGACTTCTTTTCTATTACCTTAGCATGATTTCGCGCGAGGCGACAGAGCACTGTTGCATAGTGCCAAGCTCCCAGTAGTGTCGAAATGTCCGGCCTTTCCACTAGCCGCTCAAACAGGTAGACGAACCGCCGAAGAAATGAAAAACATCAATTCATGCATCGGTCGCGAATGGGTTATCCACTATGAAGTTCGCCATGCCGATGTACCTGTTGTAGCTCTGGATCGGATGGGACTGTCTGTGGTACCGCCCGACGATCGAACATCCAGCTGAAAACCCTATGGTCATCATTCTCGTGGATCGCAGTAAATCTGCAGAAGTTATTGTGCGTGAAGACGTACATATTGCCTGAACACACTCGCTCGGAGCATGGAAGTGGAGTTGAGACGTCGATCGTATCTTCATTTGGCATGTCAAGCTTCAAAGCTTCAAGTTCGCTGCAAATATGCACGAACCATCAATCAAACGAGGGTTATTATTCCCTCGTTCAGGTGACATCACGGATTTAAATAACGTGCTGTTATCCTTGTCTTCAGATTTGTCCGTCGGGGAGGATGCTGATCTTACAAACTAAACTATATATCTAGATATGGATGCTAGAAGAAAATGACTTCACGTTACCTGGTTCTTAGTTGACCTTGGTGAGTAACTCGGACATCTTGCTTTATGACTCGCTCTACGTAGGTTGCCATGCATGCACGCTAGCGGGAGAAAACACGGAACAGGAGGGCCTGGATCAGTAGAGTGACTGCCGGCACGTCACTAGCCCGAGATGCAAGTTGGAGGGGTCAAGTGCCAGGAACTAGCATCGAGGTACCGAGCAGCACGGGTGTACTATCCACAATGCGTCGAAATGTGTAACAGTTCAAGTTGGTAGCTCAACGAAGCGACTCCCATGTTTCGTATGTAGTCCGAGAGACGATCAGACTCCAGTTGGTCGGCGAGACTATTGTCAATGGTGCCGCGCACTGCGCAGCCACATCACATGGACACGGAAGTCGAAAATAACCTTCATACCCCAGCTTACCCTCCAGTACTAGGCAGAGACGGACCAGACTCCTGACCATGCTAGACGTTTTTTCCGGCCCGGGGCGTCCAATCTCTGCAGAGAACAAATCATTATACTGCACAATGACCAAAATCATTACATCTAAAACCGAAAAAAAAGCCGAATAGACCTGGAGGCCTAATCCTTACTCGTTCCGCCTTTTCCCAACGCCCTCGCCTTCCACCGTGCCGGTAGTAGGTGTACTCCCAGTCCTACCAGCACTAGCGTGGAATTGATGGACCGCTCTGATGGGTCCGCATGACCTCAAGGATGAACGACTCCAACCAATTTGTAAATCCGGCTTCCTGAGGACCAAGCCTTCCAAGGCTCTCTGTCGCAACGGATTTGTCGACCAGTACCCGCGCTGGTGGTGCGAGCGTTGGGTGTGGTGCGGGCGTTAGGTGTGATGCGGGCGTTAGGTGTGGTGCGGGCGTTAGGTGTGGTGGCGTTAAGTGTGGTGTGGGCGTTGAGCGTGGTGCGGGCGTTGAGTGACTGGCGAAGGCCGGAACCAAGGCGGTTTCTGGGATGTGGGTCATGTCAGTGTGCGGGGACGTGGCCATCCCAGAGGTGTGCATCATTGAGGTAGATGGGGCAGTCATACTCCGGGACCGCGAACCTGATGGATGGGTGGAACAACGGGTGGACGCAACGTGCTCCGCTCGTTTCTGCCGCATCCATTTTCTCCCTAAAGGGCCGGTCCTGGAGGAGGTACGGGTTGATTCTGCCGAAGAGCGCAAACCATCGATAGTTGACTCCTTTTTACATTTCCTCTTTCTGAGATTGTAAGGAATGCTCCTTTTGACGAGACGATTTTGCCCTTGGTATGCCGAGCAGCAACGCTTGCCGAGCCTGCATGGAGTGCAGGCACATCGTCCTTCTCCTACGACATGGCAGACCAGATCTCGATCCAGGCATCGGTCACACCTCTGAGTGAAATACAGTTAGTCTGACACTCTCCAAAATATATTTATACTTGCCGGGGCATAGACATACGGATCTCCGTCCTCATCCTCAATTGACGAGTGCTCTGATCCCGACTCAGCGCCCACATAAGATACTCGCGACCTCTTAGTAGCCGAGCGCAGCCTCTGTCTGAGTTCTACCGATCCAGAGTCATCTGAATCTTCCGCCGCAGCGGTTCCTTGCTCATCGGTATTGTTTTCCCATTGTTTCTGCGAAAGATTCCGACCTATACCACTAAGCCTACGGCGCACCCCAAAGGGTGGGGGGGTTGGTATACGCAGACCCGCTGGCATTGATTTCCGAGTCAAGCCATGTCCGAATTGAGAGAAGAAAACATTCACCAAGTTCATCAAGACCATCATAGGTACTCTCGGACTCCGTGAACAATTCATCCCTCTCCGACTCGGGGTCCTCGCTTTTTACTTGTACGTGCGCCGGAGTTACTTTTCTTGTGGTACCCTCGCCGAGATCCTTCCACCAAAACGTGCTTGGATCACCCAAGTCAATCTCTGATGGTATATTTGGGTCATTGTCATCTGTGACCCAGATTGCCCATGGCGACCGGCTTGCCTGCTCGAACGGTGAGTAGACGTCGGACGGTTTCATAGGTCGACGATTGTTGAGGCATTTTTGCACCTCAACCAACGCAAGCGGCAGTGGCGGGATGATGAGATCCGTTAATGGACCATTCGTTGCCGCGGCGAGGACGACACGCTAGTACATGATTTGTCAGAGCGTGTCGACGCTCGTTGTGTCTGTGTGTGAGGAAATCGCCACATACCGCTTCTCGAATAGCTTCGTCTTCCCATTTCTGGGCTGCCTCTGTGGTAGTCAGTTTAGCTTCAACCTGCATGGCTTTGGTTAGCCGTGCGCATCCACGGTATATCATTCTTTGGGCTTCGTCGCGCGATAACTGGACCATGTTGAACGAACTCCTTGGTTGGACGTTTGTTCCTGGCGGAACAACACAGACTTTGGTGGTCGTGACTTGTGTGATTGCAAGTGGGGCTGGTGGCCCATCCCTGGATACAATGATATTGCCCAGGCACCGCTTGCTCGTCAAAATGTTACGTTACACGGAGTAGCTGAGGAAGCAAGGTATGCCTGCAACGTCTTGCCTCCCGAGCCCCGCATGCTTGAGAACAGCCCATCAAGGGGAGTTATGGTAGCCCCAAGCGACATCATCGTAGTCCATCCCCCGTACTATCCCTGAAAATGGACTAACGCAAAAATGCCTCGATACGAGATGAGTACGTCCCAAAGAAAACAAAATGGGAATACGTACGCCTGGACTCCTGGAGGCCCGACTCCGCTCGGAGATAAACTTGGTAATAGCCAATCCGTCAAATGAGGGAAGCCACTCCCTGAAAATGGGCTAATGCAAAAGTGCCTCGATACAAGCCTCAAGGTGACTCGGTGAGTACTACGGCCCGAAGAAAACAAAACAGGGATACATGCGCCTGGAAGCTCCGCTCAGGACACCGAACCGGCACCGAACCCAAGCTCACGGCGCTCCTCTCACTTGCCATTCTCGGATCCAAAGCCGACGAGGTCCCGAAGGAACATAAATATGGGGCACACGGTACCGCTGACGACGAGATCAACACACAATTGGAGTTTTATCACAGGACAGCGACTGAAACCGATCGAGATGGAGACATACACCCGACATCCTCCGCATACCGGCCGATTTCACATGTCCAATCGCCCAGGTGACTGGCATGCACGACTGCGAGGAATGCACCGACACATGTCCTGACCAGGGCGCGTGGACCACCATGCGTCGAGATAATATCATATCAAGGCAAAAAATGTCTATGTGGAGCCATACACCTGACATTACAACATGGTGGATAAAGAAGCAGTCACCGACGCTCGGGCACGAATGGGTGAGACAACAAATGGTCAAAGGAAAGGAGGCGAAACCGTAAGGAAAACAAGTCACTAGTAATCAGTTATCCCTTCAGTCAGAAGTGGCAGTGTTCACGCGGTCGCGCAGTCCTTCAGCGGTCACCGTGTCTGTGGGCGCAACAGCACGGGAAGATCCCGAAACGTTTGCCAAGACAGGTTTAAGGGCGTTGGTGTACACGACTTGAGCACCCTATCCCCGGAAAAATGTCAAAACAAAAATAATCATATGCGAAACCCGTACGCACCCGGACGTTCGGTAGTTGAAGCCACAGCACAAAGACCGTCTTCAACGCATAGTACCATGGGACATAGTAGAGAATGAGACCCAACGCAAAACTCTCTGCAAAACTGAAAAAGCCAAAGAGGATCCAGTATGTGAGCCACTGAACGTCATCTTGTGGCGCGGGGCGCTCTATTGCCTTAAAGGAGAGATATGCTGGGAGGGCCCATCCGATGAGGTTCGAGACGGGTGCGGCGAGGGGGTTGATAAAGTGGAAGAGGGCGAGGAGAAGGATGGTGCCAATAGCCAAGAATGTCTTAGGGACTTGTGTGTGTTGCTCAAACGTGTTCAGCACTGGGTACTTTGTGAGCTGTCGCAAAGAAAGAGGGTGGTCAGAATCGGAAGGGAGAGGATGAAAGAGGGGCTGCGGACCTCTTTGTCGAGCTGGTTGAGGTGGTAGTTGACCTTGTTCTGGACTTGGATGAACACGGGGTGCTGCTGGACCTTTTCTGCTGCGGACATCTGGAAACGCAATGAGGAGGATGAAAAGATTGAATACATGATAATTACCTTTGGGGGGTGAGGGGGAGAAGATATATATACCAAGACAGGAGGTGGAGAATGGGCAGAGGAAGAGGGCAACGGCGAGGGCGGGCGCGTTGATATGGGTTGATGACGTGTGTTTGGCAACCAAAATTACAGGTCAGCCTGGGCGTGGCTCCACGTCCGAATCTCTCCCCCCTCCATCCACGTCGACAATGGACACTAATTACGAGGCCATTCAGGTACGTCCATATCCACCCACACCCGACCATCCCTCACACACCACGCTGCAAAGGCCTTGCACAGATCACTGCCCCCGTTCACCCCATACGTGGCCGCATCGCTCCTTCCACACATCGCGCTCGTTCTCCTCGTCTCTACATTCGCGCTCACATTCTACTTTTCAACGTTCGTTCACCCGCATTCACTCCCGGTACTATGGGTAACTCATCCATCTTTATCACAGCCTTCCAAAAGACAGTATCCCAATTCGGGAAGGTGCGGTCGCGTCACTCGCAAGCATTCTGGGCGGTTTTGGTGTGGTTGCCCTTTTTTGTAGTGTAAGGGTAAACGTGTAGAGCACAAGGCTGGCATCTACGGATGTTTCCGCAGCACCCCTTCAGTTGTTGATCCGCCACCCGTGTTTGCAAGAGACGCACTGGAAATTGATGTGTGAGAGGGCGAGCGATACCCTGGGTATCAGAGACATACGGTATAGAGAATCGTGGACCCTTCGTCTGCACTACGCATCTGTGATATATTGATAGATGAGCCTTGGTGTTGTGGGCACGTTATCTGAGGACGCACCTGTTTCTCCTCGTAGAATGCTTCGAGGTGTCCACATGCGGGACATTTTTCAGTCACCTGAGGGCTTTGAACGAAATGTCCTCGATAAATGGGTACGTGATGCGTACCTTGGGCAAGACTTTTCCTTGATGGATCTTTGTTTGGGTCTTGCGTTTCTGTCTCAGCGCGGATGGGAATGCATCTGGGTGAGAGCGGGTGATGATCTCTGTGTTTTCATACGCTTGAAATTGTGTCACCATCAGACGGTTCGTGTGACTGATAAGACGTACAAGAGGCGGGTTCTTCGTGATGGCATTGTTCGCAAGTAACAATCTGCTCGTCGCCTTGTGGCAAAGCGAGAAGGGTTCCGCAATTGGGACAAAATAGCAGAGACCCTGATATCAGTGATCAGTGATCCGTGATGTCGGGAACATCAAGTGCGATTGCAAACTTGCCAATCTTGTGTGCAAGTGCAGGCATACCTGTCGTTGCGCTACACGCCATGTCAATGTGTGCGCCCACAAACCACCTCGTGTTGACGACCGTCTTTTGTATTCACCTTGCTAGATGATCACGTGAATGACGTCGATCACGTCCTTTCCTTCTTCGGAACAACACACTACGCCCACAGATGATCGAACGTCTAGCTCACGTTGCACCCATAAAACGTACATAGCCCCGTATACCCACCAACCTGAGCCGATAGCAGTATAAATATGTCCCCTCGCCCGTCTTGTCTCATTGTCTGGCACCCATCCCACGATATAGATTTTTCTCGCTCCCGATCGATTTTCCTGTGTTCCCTTTTACAGCCAGCTAATCAGGACAGCATTATAATTTACACACCGTAATCTTCTCACCGTTCCTTGCCTCCTCCCATTCCCGTCCCTGTTCCTGTTTCTCCATGTCCACCACTACCGTATCCCACCCATCCTTCTCCATCCCCTTCTTCATCCAGCTGGTCCAACGACTCCGCTACACCAACGCGAGGTACAACCAAATCGCCCGCCAGTGCCGTCGCAAACAGCGGCCAACGCACCATGCCAAACGACGTGCCTACCGAGCTGGTCTCCGTATCGACACGTCCAAGGCGCACGTTGCGTGGCCTGGCGAGATCGCTTCTGCGGCATCTATCCAGCTCCTCCCTGTATTGGATAAGACCGCTGGTAGTCCGGTGTGGATGACAGAGATAGAGCCAGAAGAGGACGCCCTATGCACGCCTCGTCTGGGGCTACCGCTGAGAAATTTTGCACCCGAAGTCGTCGTGCAGACGCAGCCAGTGACGGTGGGCCAGTTATCACCACTCCAACTCGGGCCCAGCTGGAATGCATACGTGGACGACTCAGACTCGGACGCGTGCGATCTGCCGTTCCCAGGGCCGGTGCCGGTACCTGGTGCACCGCGATGGCGATCGATACCGTTGCCAGAGGACGAGTGTGAATCCATTGAGGCGATGACCTTCGCGACATCAGTATCGCATACCATGTACGATCCCGACGTTTGGCGAGATATGGTCATGGCCACGCACGTGTCGGATTCGGTGTGGACGCCGGTGAGTAACTAGGTGACCGCTAGTGGAAGTGGTGTTTGACACTAGATGTGGTTTTAGTTGTTGATCGACGCGAGCGCGCAGGTCGACGTGGTGTATCCTGGCCTTGGTATCACGGTTCCGCCGCGTCATCTGAAGCGGAAACTGCGAGACGTTGGAGTGGATGGGTGTACCAGATGACGGGTATTTCAAGAGGGCTGGACGGAGCGAGGCGGAAATGTGACGGGATGACCTATGAACACTTCACTCGACTTTGTATGTATACTTCTTGTTGTACTGTGCCCATTCTTGGACGTATTGTGTACGCCATGGATAAGCTGTACCCCACTGTATATTATCTCTTTGACACTATGGCGCTCGTGTAGTTTTTGCATGCTTTCGAATTGAAAGGATAGCATCCCTATCCGTTCACGAGCGTCCTGAGGTGGTGCTGCCCGGTAAACTCTGCGTAGAGCGCAAGCCTGGGCTTCGCATGCGTGAATGTCTCTGGCATCCTCATCGTTGGTGGTTAAGGTTGATCGGCCATCGATCGTGAAAAGAGGCACACTGGAAAAAAGGTAGATGAGATGGAAACGCTACGCGGCAATCCTCCGCACGCACTGTGCCATCTGTGTGATGCTGCCCGACTCGGGAGGTTGAACGGGCACCGTGACATCGTTCGAGAAATGTCGGAGTCCGGGGAGGGACGTGCGTGTGAGCATCTTAGGACAAAAAAAACCTTTCGCCGCGATAACTCTGCCTCAGAACAGAGAAGGATGTGTCCAGAGGAGGAAGAGTCGGGCCGTTCGATGCAGGAAGGTGAAGCATGTTTTCTGACATAATTTCCAGCCACAGTGGTAGTGGTTGTTATTGATCAGATGCTAATAGTGGAGCTTGAAAGACTTGGTGATTTCGTCCCAGTCAGATTACGGCCACTAACATGCAGTCTCAAGTCAACTTGAATGACACTGATGCAAAGTATGTTTTAATTTTGTCAGTGCCCGCTTTACTGCACTAGCCACACCTCAACATATAAATTCAGTGTAGTCGATCGACTTCCACCTTATTTTTGAATATGAACCAGAGGATGCACAACTTGTCCAGGATTTGGAGGATGCCCCCACGAACTATTGCATCTCCTACGAGACACTATTTCCCCTTGCGTCCTTCTGCCAGAGGACGGCCGGAAAACCGGTGGGTTGGGTTGGGTAAACGGGACGAAGCGACGGCAGCAACCCACGCACGCCGATAGCGTGACGTTCAACTCCAAATCTCCAAAGCAACTTCCTCCCAAACAACTTCACTTACTCCGTTGTTGTGGTGCCACCGCGTGTCCCTGTCAGGACTCAGGATGGATAAGTCGACGGGAAAGAGGGTCACAGGGATGAACATTATTTAGATTTGACCGAGAATCTTGGCGTGTTTACCTCCGCCAGTGGAGCCGCCAAAGATCTTGGTTGTATATGTCCTTTTCTCTGTGATATCCGGTATTTGACCTACGTGGACACAGAAGTAGAGAAAATGGACCGGAGGGACCACGGTGGCTCATTCGGCAGGATGAGAGGCGTAGACGGGTTAGAACGTACGTCTCTCATGAGGGCAGACCTGTTGAGCAACCTGCCCGCAGACTGTGAACCGGGTGAGGTTGAAAGTATGCTCACGACGCGGTAAGCAGTGCCTTCGTGAAGGAATGATTCCCCGTTGGAAATGTCTACGCCAAGCCTTGATCTGGGTGTGACTAGCAACAAGTGCCGAAAACACGAGGTGATAGAGCGTGTGTGTATTGGTCCATATCAAGGAAAGGCGAGATTAATACAATGCCAGAATTGCACTCGATCGAATCGTTGACACCCTCCGTTGCGCTACTACATTATGTCGCTGGTGGTCGCCCGTCTGCCAAGTCCAGGTTTGTTCCAAGATAAGAAGGCGATTCTGACCTGGCCGACAAATACCGGTTCGTAATGACAAGATGGAGCTGCCAGCGGTGATGCTGATCGTTGAGCAAGAACAATCCCTGCTCAGCGAAATCAATATCGAAGCTCAATTGCAGGCAATGACATTTGTACCGAATAGCGACTATCTCGTGAGCGGTGACAAAGAGAAGATCGGAGTGTGGCGAGTGGAAGACGGCGAAGAAATGGAAACGATGGGAGCGGGATATGTCCTGTGTCTCGCCGTCTCGAAGGATGATAGTTGGATCGCAGCAGGAACAGCCTAGGGCGACGTGATTGTGTGGAACGCAAAGACGTAGTACAAAAGAGTCTTTTCGCTGCATGATTACGTCGTTGGACTTGATTTCTCGCCCGACTCGGCCCGACTCGTCGTCGCATCGGATAACTGCGCCGCGACCGTTTGGGACGTTGCAACCCACGAACAAGCGGTTGGTCCGCTCGACCACGAGAATCCGGTGGTTGCGGCGAAATACTCCCCGCAGGGTGATCAAATCGCGACGGCCACTTGTGAATCCGTTCGAATCTACGATAGCAATGATGGTCGTTTGCTCGTAAACGTCGAGGCAAATGTAACTCCGCGGTACAACACTGGTCTCCTCTGGTCGAATGGTCAACTCTTCATCGTATGCGACGATAAAATCAAGCAAATCGAAGTATCTACCGGGTCGGCGGTCTCGGAATGGCAAGTTCCCGGTAGCAACTACTTCTCGTGCATTGTCCTGGCGCAGCATGGAGAATTTATAGCATACTCTACGAACAGTACCGTCACGTTTTGGGATACGTCGACACACACCCAGCTCGCCCTCATCGAACGCGCTTACGACATACGCTCAATTGCGCTCTCACCAAGCCACCGGTTTCTCGCCATGGGTAGAGAGTGTGGAAAGATTACCACCGAAAGCCTATCCCATATCGCTGTAGGTATTGTGTATTGGTGCATCATAATAACCTAACAGCCAATTCACCTTCCTTTGACCATCTTTTCACTCAGAAATCGAACACATTGTTTCGTTTACACCACACACTCCAGATAGCTGGACAAAGGTTCGATGATCTCGACATCACGATTCGACAGCGTCTTTGTGAAGCTCTGCATGCAGCGGGTCGCACCAAGGAGGCAAGCGAGTCTCTTCTCAAAATGGCGAACACCTTTGACAAGGAGGTCTATATGAGTAAACCCACCATCGAGTGGGTTTCCGGTGAGTTCATGTTCGACCTGCTTGTCTGTCGTGTACTCGACATTCTATGTCAGATTTCACACAACGATGTCTATGGGCTCTTGAAAGCGACGGAGACGCTGCCTCGAATGCGGACCAGCACGATGAAGCACCGACACTTCATCCAACCCTACATTCTCCAATCCACATGCCACTCTTGAGAGGGTGGGCAAGAGCAATGCTAACGAGTGGTTCATGGAAAGATGCCTTGCATGCCGCTGTTGGCGTAAGTATGCTCCTTTGTACCGATATGTTCCGTCTGCCTAACACTCTGTTACTTGGAGTTTACGACCCCGAGATTTGTGATCTATCGTGCTATCTGTGAATGTCTCGAGGCAGTCGACTGCGTATTGGATGCTAGCAAGTGTTTCTGTCAGATGGTGAACGAATTGGTGGGGGGAACAGACATGGATGATGAGCAGGCAAATTGGGTTCTTGGTGAGAAGTCGTACGTGCAATGCCAATACCATCGTTTGCGTGACCGTTGTTCACTAGATTTCAAACATCGTTGCTGTGGGAAGCTGGAGAGCAACGGTGATGCGGCGGCAGACGCACGGCGACATGACGCGGCTATTACCCAATATTCAGCTGCATTGTCTCTCGATCCCGCTGACCCACGAGACATTACAATCAAGAGGTGTAAGGCACGCATGGCCATGGGCTTTTGGGAGGATGCTTTAGATGACGCAAACCGGGTATGTCATTTCCATCCTGCGCCTGTGCACTTATTCGACGCGGGATGCATCAGGTGATCGCATTCGATCCGTCGTCTCCATGGAGCTATGAAACAGCTGTGACTGTGTGGGCGGAAGCAGAATTGATGGATGGTTCGTGGAAAGTTGTCTTGCTCGCCGCTGTTGGTGTAAGTGTCTTCATCTCTATTGATACGTTCCGTCGGGCTAACATTCTGTTACTTCGGAGTTTACCGCCCCGAGATTAATCATCTATCGTGTTATCTGTGAACATCTCGAGACGATCGACTGCGTACTGGATGCTGTTGAGTGTTTCCGCCAAATGGTGAATGTATTTCCAGGGGAAACAGACATGGACGATAAGCATGCAAAATGGTTTTTCGGTGAGGAGTCGTGCATGCCACGCAGGTGACGTATTTATGACTGTTCTCTCCTAGACTTTAAGCTGCGCTGTCACGAATCGCTCGAGCGCACTGGAGACGCAGCGGTGGAGGTACAACGATACGATGAAGCCATTACTCACTATTCAGCTGTGATCTCCCTCAATCCGGGGTCACCTCGAGATATCAAACGGAGCAAGGCATTGGTGGCCAAAGGATTATGGGAGGATGCACAACATGATGCAAACGAGGTGCGTCCCGCTGTCTCTTGCACGTCCTTTCGTGTCAACCGGAATCATCAGGCGATCGCACTTGATGTATCATCACCATGGGGCTACGAGGCTATGTATGCAGCTTTACGCGGGGCAGGACGTTATGTCGATGCTATAGACATATTCGAAACAATGCTCTCGAAAATGGCCCGATCCCCTGATCCAAAGATTCGTAGTGAGTGATATCCTCGATATCACGTTAAAGATAATTGGTTGACATCATCTGATAGAGCATCGCGACCACTACATCAGCCTATCAAGCGTACGGGCGATGATTCGCAAAATTGTTCAACGGACTATACGTCATTCGCCACGCGTGCTTATCAACACATCCACTGGTCGCCTCCACAACAAGGCCGAGCAGGCGGCTGCATTCGAATCCCTTCCACTCTTCGATGAACTTGTATTGTCGATGACGACACGTGTCGACCGCAGCCGTATCAAGCGTGAAGTCAGACAGTTCTTCCGCTATGTGATGCTATCGCACAAGTGGGAAGAGAAAGAACCACTGTTTCAGCAGGTTATGCACGTAGCAGTGTATGACCTTGATAACTCTCCTCCTCACGACAAACTACGAATGTTCTGCAAGATTGTCCGGGATGCTGGATTTAATTGGGCATGGAGCGACACCTGCTGTATTAATAAGCAGGATCATTTCGTGCTCCAGGAGGCACTGGTTGTCATGTTCAAATGGTATCGCGGCTCGGCCATGACAATTGTCTTCCTCAGAGGTGTCCACTCTCCGGCGAAGCTTGGTGATCTCGTGAGAAGCATTTGGAACACTCGTGCCTGGACTTTCCAGGAATATGTTGCTGCCAAGGTCATCCACTTCTACACGGAAGATTGGACTCCATATCTGGATCTGCAAATATTGAACCACAAAGAGTCGCCAGAAATCATTTCGGAGATGGAGCAAGTCACTGGGGTTTCGGCACAGCAGCTGATGGCTCTTCGCCCAGGATTAAACAATATCCGGGAGAAACTCCGTCTAGCTTCAACCCGACAGACGACGCGGGTAGAAGATACTGCGTACTCATTGCTTGGGATTCTCTCGGTTACGGGTTTACCAGTAATCTATGGTGAAGGCGAAAGTGCGCTAGGACGTCTATTGGCCCACATTCTCCCCGGCTCAGGAGATGTGAGTATCCTCGCATGGACTGGGAAGTCAAGCAATTACAATAGTTGCCTGCCTGCTCGTATCACCGTATACTACCGGCCAGCGACGTCACACCTCCCACGACCCATCGAGGACGTCGAGATGGAAAGGATTGTCACCACGTTACACACCTCCGCACTCGACGTTAACTTGGCGCTGGAGTTGTATAACCGCCTTAACGAGCTTCCCACACCTTGGTTTGCGGGGAGTCGGATGAAACTTCCATGTATGGCCTTCAAACCCGCATCCCTTCTACCCCATCGAGCAAATTCAGGCCGCGTTTATCGCGCGGAAGCTCCCGCATTCGGGATGGTGGAGATCAAGACAAGACAGGATTTGTCCCAGTTGAGATCTCTTTATCTGGTTCACCCCAGGCTAGATAGTCTCCTCGACCGCGAAGATATGCAGAGTGGCACATTCGTGGAGGATGATGTCGTGGAGCCATCCTCACCGAACCTAGACAACGAAGACCTCTCCGAGGAGGAAATTGAAGACAATTTCGCGGAGCCATCCTCGCCGGATACAGACGACGAAGACATCTCTGGTGAAGGAATGGATGATGATTTCCCCGAACCCGAACCATCTTCGCACGCTGCTACTATAGATCCGGTACCAATGGACAAAGAAACGCGAGCGTTACGGCTCGTCGCCCGCCTTAGACAGCCATTTGGCGCACTGTTATTCACGATGACGTCGACGCGTCAACGTGCGGTGGTGTATAAGCGAGTCGCAGCCGATAGTACGATTACTGTGCAGATGCGGGAGAACGTCCGCTTGGATGAGCTTCTGGACAGTGTACGCATATTGGATGTTTTGTAGATCACGTAGTGTCTCGGACGATACTTGACATATGTAGTACACCGCTCAAAAGGTACATCTCGTCGGGAGGTTGAACAAACACCGTGACTCCATTGTTCGAGAAATGTCGAGGGACGCAAGTGTGATGTACCTTGGGACAAAAAAAACCTTTCGCCTCGACGACTCCGTCTCAGAGCAGAGGAGGATATGTCCGGGTGTGATATCCCTACATAACGGAGGAGAAGTCGGGCCGTTCGATGCAGGAGGCTTGGTGAAGCATGTTTCCTGACATAATTTTCAGCCAACTCGCCCGAAAAGGACACTATATAAACCATCGGAACTTCGCCAGTGACTCGTCAAAGAATTGCCATGGCAGGAGATGCAATCCGCAATCCGCTGCTGCTACCAGAGTTATTTGACTACATCCTGGACCATATTGACGTGCCAATTCCAGTGGAGATAGGAAGAGAACACCACATTCGCGTCCACGTACCTTCCAGAGTGGCGCGGGCAGCACTCTTCGCCCTCGCTCAGACGTGCCGTGCAATCTCGGAACCTTCCCTCGATCGTCTTTGGCGGGCGCTGGATTCCCCCGTACCCCTCATCCGCTGTTTTGCACCAGTGGCGGATGCAGCCAGGGCAAAGGTGAATGCATAATATGTCTCGTTTTAGCATCCTCCCTAATGTTGACAGACGCCACCCTCGCCTGCTGAATGGGCCATTGTCCAACAGTATGCTGTTCGCGTCAGGGCACTTCACATAAGGGGAGATCCGGAATCCATGCGTTCTTGGTATTTCGTGCAATGCACTAGGTCACAACCCCATTGGCTCTTCCCAAATTTGAGGATACTCGTCTCGGATCCAACTCCTACTTCTCCTAGATTCATCCGATTCATCCAGCGATTACTTGTTCCCGGGCTCGCTTCTTTGAACATCGACCTGCTGGATGTGGAGCCCTTGCTATACCGACTCTTTGAGCAGTTTGTGGACCTTTGCCCGAATCTCACGGCCCTTAGATGGAATTTCGACCCCGGCATGTATCGCCTTGATTCGGTCTCACGTGCAATGCATATTCTCTCCGATTCCGTCCTTCGCCTCAGGAAGATCGACAATCTCATGCTTCCCGCCCCGTTGGACCCCATTCCCCTAAAACACGTTATCCTATCTCCTGATTACAAGGTTCTTGCAACAATGCTCGATCTCTTCCAGATGCGGCAAGTCGGCATTACACCTGGTGACATGCCGTTTCCCAATGTTGAGACGTTACAGTTGGACATATGGGATCTCGATTTTCTTACCAGCCTCCTGCGACCACATCGGCAGATGTTCCGTGTCATTGTGTTCAAGCTCCATTCGGATGGAGCTCAACCCTTCGTTCAATCCATACTCTCCTGTCTTACTGCACTAGCCACACCTCAGCGCATAAATTCAGTGCAGTCGATCGACTTCAGCATTATTTTTGAATACGAACCGGAGGATGCACAAGCCCAGGATTTGGAGGATGCCCCCACGAACTGTTGCATCACTTACGAGACACTCTTTCCCCTCGCGTCCTTCCGCTGCCTTCGCAAACTTGAGATCAGGTTGCGTAACCAGATTTCCATCAATGATGATGAACTGGCAGCCTTGGCTTGCAGTTGGCCATCGCTGGAGATTCTAGATCTGGATTGCGGATCCGGAGGGTACCCATGGGCGTCGGCCAAGTACGTCACCTTGCGCGGGTTGCTTGGGCTCATCGCGTGTTGCCCGGAACTCCGTAGTCTCTGTTTGCCGATCGATGCGAGGATCGTCCCTATGGATGCGAGCCCGCTTATACGCAACACCGCCATCTACTTTATCAAATTCCCTGATTCACCCATCACCGAGCCACGTTTAGTGGCCCTTTTTTTCAAGAAGCATTTGCCGCGCGTCAAGTTTGTGCAGGCTGAGTGGTTCGTGAGGCGGAGTGAAGATATTATGTACTGCCGGGGATGCGAACGGATATGGACTGAGGTCGAGGGGCTGTTGTGATACACTTGTATTTTGTATGGATGACTTACCGACTCTGAGGATCTAGTTGTAATTGTCGCGTCTTTCGGGTCGCTTACTAAGAGCCAGTACGGGAGCAGAGTCCTCTAGAAAGTCCAAGGTGAAAAACCGAAGACAAAGTCTGACAAAGCCAGCCCATTTGAGCGGAGCGTAAATAATGTGGCTGTCGGATTGTAGCTTTGATTTAGATAAGATATCAACTTCTCTGCTCAGTGCTCACCATCAACAATACCATGCTCGAGGATTATGATGAAGGTCACAATGACAACAGCAGGGATGGAGAAGATTCAGAGACAGGCACTAATTATCAATTTACTACTGATATTCTTCAGATTTTCTTGATGTACCAGAAACAGACCTCTGAGATTGTTGTTGCTGCTGCTGTGGCTGCATCACAGGCTATAGCTTTGGCCATGCAAAAGAAGGAGCCTATCCCATACCATATGTCTATACTAACTGGAGCTGCATGGGTCTTGGAGCTACTCAATGGTCACCCTGGGAGAAAATACCACAAACTCCAGAATAGGCTTTCTGGAGGTTTCCCACACTTCCAACACTTCTGGAAGTTTCCCATGCTTCTGGTACTTCTGGTACTTCTGGTACTTCCTACACTTCCAGAAGTGTAGTACTTTTGATATTAATTCCACTTGTTCCAGTACTTCTGGTACTTCTGGAAGTAACACCATAAAAAGTTGCTCAGCAATATTCCTTTTACATACCCATTTTTACCCAAGTTCTCTTCCCTGATACTCATTAAGGTACAGTGACTCACAAAATTGTCCCAATGTTTTGCACATTTTGATTGTTTATGGAATATATCTAGAACACAAACAGATATAAACAAAGTGTTGGTGTATGAATGAAGCTACCCACCCTGGGCTATGTGCCCAAAAAGGAATTATGTAATTTGGATCAGTAACCATGGAGATATATGCAATTCAAAACTGATACTAATTGGGACAATTATGTAAGTATGTATTTGATATATCAGAA
>JBBPNR010000576.1:0-20901 GCA_038091015.1 Boletus vermiculosoides
GGCAACTTGGTGAAAGCAGTGGTGGATTTGCACTGTCCTCTACCAGCAGTGATGTCACAGAACAAGTGCCCGAGTGGAGACTAAATGTAAGTTCATACTTAACATTGACTATCACTATGACTCAGTATTTTGATCACTGATACCTAGATCAACCAAATTCCTGTGAGTCCCCCATGACAAGTGGTAGTATCTTGCCAGTGGGGAACTTGCACTGATTTGAAAAAGGTCATCTGTGCTCTTGGTGCCTCATTCATGTTGCTTGCTGTTGTCCACTTCATGATCAGCAGTTCTTCAAGAACTCAGAATACCTCCATTGAAGGTGTCTCTGTCTTGGGAATGCTGTGGATTGGTGCCCACACCCACAATCTTCGAGAAAGATTGACTATAGTTGAATACCCATCTTTGGAGATGCTGCAGTCCATAGGAATGTTTGATATTTGCCTTACCAATGTGAGCAGCAACTCGGGCTCTGTATTCACGGAAGATGGAAAAATAGAAGGGTTTTCATCACGAAGGCTACTATCTCAACTCGAGTTCGAAGAAGATATGCAGCATGAAGGTATGATCGCAACTCTATTTCTGCACAGTTTGCTAATGAAACAATCTATCAGCCGGAATGACACCCGAACGACAATGCAGAGCCCCAATGTGGAGGCCCTCGCGCATCCATCGAGTTTGTTGTCTGACAATTCCACCCCTTCTGCTCGTATCCTGCTATGTTCTGCATGGAATTTTGGTTGCATTCCATTTCGCCCTCATGGCTGTATTCGCCTATCATATCGAACATCGCATCGTCATTCCGCTGGATAGCACAGGGATAACAATAGCGTTGAGCGCCTCATTGCAACTTTTCTATACTGTATGCTTATCTAAACTGGATTTGCCTCAAGCTGACATTTCAAATTTATTTTAGCTATATACTGCAGTTTTGGTTTTCGTGACACAACGACTGGCCTTGCGTCGGATCATGACGTCAAGACGAGACCTTACTGGCATTCATGACATTTCTCGTGCATGGACAGGGATTGGATCCGCCGTACTTAGTCTGTCGCAACAAAGGAAGGCCTCCGTACCCTTTTGGACAACACTTTGCATTGTGGTATATTTTGCATGCATCTCGATTCTCCATATATCCTCGTCTTCCGTCATGCATTTTCAGACATTTAATAGCACCGTAGTCAAGACGGTGCAGTCAACATTAGCTTGGCCAAATTCGTCTGTTAACCTCCAAGATCTCGACTGGGTTGACGTTGTCCCACTTGTTCCATTTGTTAACCAATTTCCCGACCTTTCTACTGAGGGGCTGTTCGCCAGCACAGTCTATGACACCCCCTTAGTCACACCCGCATCTCTTAATGCCACTGTCGGTGCAACCACTGTTCATGCCAGCTGTGGTTTGCTTTCCGATGTCTCTTACAATTCTTCCGAGGGTGGACTCGACTTCACTATGTCTCCACTGGGTTCCTTAAGTATGGGTGCTCCATTGATGTGTAGGTTTTATAAACCATGACTTGGAAGCCGACGTATATGAAATTTCACCGCCTCTCAGGGAACAACAGTATTGCTTTCGTAGGTCAGAACACCTATGGGGTACGTCCTGGTTTACAATCGCGCACTGTTCAATAAAAGAACTTTGCACTAGATGTGCCCCAGATGCGACGGTTATTTGTTTTTCCTGGTGACTACCGGTGTGGACTTTGATGCCAATTCACTGCCATCTGGGAGTTCCATCAGTGTAACGATAGATCAGACCCAAACCGTTACTGGCACAGGAAAGTTTAATATTGTCTGCTATCACTATCAAAGCTAACAGTTACTTCTCCAGCTAACAACTCGGACTCACAGAATTTCACAGTAGTGGCCTCCCTTGTAGGTTGCTCGCTAAATGCGACAACTGTTTTGGACACTCTGGACCTACAAAACAATGTCCTCAGTGGTTTACATCCAACCCAGCTGAATATGTTGGCATACTCACAGCCATGGACACTCTGGCCACCCAATAACGTGTTGGAGCTTGATAAAGGAGTATGATATTTACCCAAGCTTTCCTCCTTTATCATACATTGAAACAACATGTCCAGGTGGCACTTGCCCTGTCCATTGCCCCACCAGCAGATTGCCAACTTGTTACCCCTCCATCGGGAATTCCAGCCTGTGGGACATTCACGACCCTGGATGTGTACATCTTTCTGTATCAACCTGACCTCATACTTGATATTGCCCAGTTATCTTATGGAAAATGTTGGAGTAAATCTAACCGATAGCGCACTTACTACTGGAACCAGTGTAGCACCTCTAGTTACCCTTGATCATTACCAGTTCGAAAATGCGGTGTCCAAACTTGCAGCTCAGTCAATATGGCTTGGTGAGTCCGTGAGATTATCAGTGGTCCATGGGTGGCAGTAACTTTGCATGTGTAGCTGGTTGTATGGCTGGCGGCTTCCAACCAGATTCTGGGATGAGCGAAGTTGCAGATATGCTAGTGCAACTACAACTGAACATAAGTGATTCCAGTGAAAAAAAATGAAATAGTGCCTTCTTTAACACTGTCCGCAGATTAACATCATACCTGTAAGTCCCTCCAGTTGTGAACCTCAGCAATGCAACATTTCAAACAAAAAATAGCTCGGGTTTGCCCTTGGGGTGTCCATGACTATCTTCCTGCTCACATTCTACATGGTTGGAGTCATGCCACCAAGATCCCTTGCAGTTTCCTCGCTCAGTGTGCTGGAGACATTGTGGCTCAAATCCCACTCACAGTTCCTTTATGACCACATGCTGGAAGTTGATGACCCTTCCCATGATAATCTGCGGCGCGCAGGAATGTTCAAAGTCTGCATCATGGATGAATTAGCTGCCTTGGAGGAAAAGGATGAACAGGGCAACAATAGACCAGTGACATTGGCAGACGAGTAGGGGGTTCAACCTTTTGTTCAAGAAGCTTGAACTGATTGAATTTTTGACTTAAAACTTGAATTTCCAGGATGCAGATGAGTCGACTAGTGCCATCGTAGTTCCATACTACTTGAACACTGCAAGATCACTCTGGACGGTTGTTCTGGCATGGTACAGGAGTGACTGTTGTATTTGAGGGAAGTCACATAGTAGATAGATTTCGGAGCTTGAAGTACAATGCTTAAACTCCATTTGCACAGACCCTTGAACCTTGAGCTTGAAGCTATACAGCCCCCACCTCTTCCTTTTCATTCAGTTTAGTGACCACAACAACAACAATCTCTTGCTCAATAGAGTAACGTGTCCAATGTAACCAAGACTAAACACCACACCTCCCTGGGCTTGCTCATATCTTCCCAGGTGTAGTTACTGTGGGACAATCAACTCGTGAGTCAAACAAAGACAAGAGAGGACCAGAATCACAGTGGACGCCACTCAGACTGACGCTCATATGAAAGAGGGTAATGGTGTTGGTCTCTTGGCAATGGACCACAAGGCTTCTGCAGACATCCAACAATTTGGCACCTTGTATCAATGCAAATGTGGTGTCTAAAACTTGCCGGATCAGGTCAACCGCGAACCCTTCGAGAAGTTTACACATGCGCATGGGTCATTTGGAAGCTACCAGCCATACCAATGCATGCCAAACTAGTCATGCATCAGAAAGTTACCAGTCTATTGCGAAAGCAATTCTCCTCCACATCTCTTCGAGTCCTTCTGGAAGGCTCTCAAGCACCCTCCGAATTTCTGATACCAAGGGACACTTTTTGAGTGTCGATCTGGCATTGTACTGAATGAAACCTTGAGCATCCAACCTTCAGTCAGATCATGGAATAGAAAGATCAGAATTCCGTGCATGCTGTCTGCCCTTGCACATAGTTCGGATCGTATTTCCACTCTCAGCCCCCCATCGAACTTTCTCAATCAACAACATGAGTCAACCTCTCTTACAATGTGGAGAAGGATATTAGCTGCCAATTTATCCATCGATACACATGGGAAAGGAGAGGATACTGATGGTGTTCTGCAGAGATCAAGTGGTAGCAAGTATTTGGACATCCCACTGCTCATGATGAGCCCATCGAGGAGAATCTCCACCTCTCTGCACTCGACAAGTGCATCGATGATGACGAAGAGTGTTCAAGGGTATAATCCTGCTACTTTGGATAGATGACGTGATAGTTCCTTGGGATTGTAGAGGGAGTCAGTACAACTGTCACTCTCCTGGAGTAGCTCATCCAGCAGATCCTCTGGGTTGGCCATAAAGATGGGCCGTTAACTGGGCAAAAATGGAATGCATGACCTTGACAGCGCTCATAGACCACTTCATTCGAAAATCACAACAAAGGTAGCCCAGGAATTCTCCATCATTCAACGTGTTACTGAGGTCATTGATGATGAAGGAACTGCCGTCATGGTTAGCATCTCTGCCTTATTAACGAAGCGTAAACCCATGCCAAGACCGATTTTCCAGCACCAGCTGTGATCAACTTCATGTCAGGAACACAAGCATTCGAAGTATCGCAAAACACATCTTTCCCCTGCAACCACAGAAATGTGCCAGTCCCCGCCCTCCAGGACCTATATGCATCCATACTGGGTAACTACATACATGTGCCGGATACATCAAGTAATTTAATCAACTTATTTCATTTCCGAGCTAGGTATGTGATATCGCCGTTCAGAGCGGTTCATGTCCCTAAGGATTGACTGTACGTACAAACAATTTCCTTCCTCTGATTTTCTATTGTGAAGTTCTGTGTTGGTGTAGACTGAGGTTGTCCATAGCATTGCACACGATCCTCTCTAGTATGCTTGAAAGTCAGCCTAAATCATGAACCCATTAAAAGGGTTTACAGAACGAGTAGCACGACGGCTATCAAAGGACAGTGTACTCAGTCGTTGTGTGGGGGACAATGGACTGTGGTATTTACTTATCAAGGGACAGCATACTAGGTACTAGTTAGCTCATTGTAGGTACTGGATGGAATGATACTGTGCTCACCTCAGTCGTCGTGTGGAGGACAACGGACTGAGGTGACAAACTACTAAAGTCTATCTAATATACCTTGTAAGAGAACAAGGGCATGCTCAGGAGCAGGGCGAGAACAAAGTTGTGTGGCAACGTTGGGTAGACGCGCCACTCATAGGACAAAGATACAAAGGGGAAAAACCTTAATCATAAAGTAACTATCGTAGTGGTCAAAGTAGCCATGCCGAAATAGGAGAGGAACGAGGATGTAGATGAACCAGCAGATACAATACATTGTAGTGCAAGAAAGCTGCGCTCATGCTTGCTACTCCAACACTCCCCCTCAAGCCACGCGCAGCCCTAGTTCAGTGGTGAAGTGCTTAACCTTGGGGGAGGGCAATGCTTTGGTCAGAGTGTCGGCAACCATGTTGTTCGTGGGGCAAAAGATGAGGTGGAGTTTTTCATCTTCGATGACCCATCGGATAAAGTGAAAATGGATATCGATGTGTTTGGTATGCGCATGATACTGATGATCTTTTGCAAGGGCGATGGCCAACTGGTTGTCAGAGAAGAGTGTGATGGGATGAGGTAACGGAGTGAAAACTTCAGAGATGAACAACTGGAGCCATAGGGCTTCCTTTGTTGCATGCGTAGCGGCGATGTACTCGCTCTTGGTGGTGAAGAGGGAAATTATTTCTTGTTTCTTCGAACTCCAAGAAATGGCGCCTCCATTGATGAGGAAGGCGTACCCCGACATGGCTTTGTGGTCTTCCGCCATACTCCTGTCAGTGTCGGTGTAGCCTGTCAAGGGCTTCACTATTCCTCCATATGCGAGGTGTAGGTCCTTTGTCCCAATAAGGTACCTGTAAATATGTCGTACAGCATCCCAATGTGGCATACCAGGGTTGCTCGAGAAACAAGACACAGTGGTGACAGCATACGAGATATCTGGGCGAGTACCCAGAGCCATGTACATGAGCAATCCAACGGCTTCTTGATACAGGATATGCTGCATGGTGGTGAAGTCAGTGCTGGTGGTGGGGGACTGACCTGAGCTGAGCTTGACGTGAGGCTCCATTGGCGTCAACACTGGCTTTAACTCATTGAAGTTGAAGCGGTGAATAATAGATTTGATGTACAACCGTTGTGAGAGAGCGATAACATGGTCTTCACGATTGCATATTACCTCAATTCCTAGCAGCCAGTGGAGTTCGCTGAGATCGGTGATTTCCACGTGTTTGCTGAGGCGAGATTTGAGGTCAGTGACGAGATCGGGAGAGGTGGCGGCAATGGTGCAGTCGTCCACATGTACAACGATGATCATAAATGAGTTGGTTGTGTGTTTGATGAAGATGGCTTGGTCGACTTCACATTGTCTGAAAGTGAGCTTAGTGACGAGTATCTCGACTAACTTTTGATACCATCGTCTACCGCTCTGCTTGAGACTGTAGAGGGTTTTGCGTAGTCGACAAATGCGGCGAGGTTGAGTGGGATCTGCATACCCGGGTGGCTGGCGCATGTAGATGCGTTCGCTGTCTGTGAGTTCACCATTGAGGTAAGCTCCCTTGATGTCAACCTGGTGGAGTTCTAGGTCGTGGTGTTGTAAGGACTGTAAGGTCCTTGGATTCATATCCTACCCTATCTGGACTGCTGGCAGCCCTATCCACCTCAAGTCCATCAAGTTCGCTTACCCAGACAGCCTCAATCCGACTTGGACCGCTTCACTTTCAATCTGGACTATCTGTTTTTAGTTATATTAAGGTACCATTTACTTAGCAACAAGTCCAGCATTATTCCTTCTCTTCAAACACTTCCATTTAGTGTTTTAGTTAGTTTAAAAGAGTCTAAGGCATTCCTTGGACTATAAAAATCTTGTATTTCGACTTGAAATGAAGTTTTTCTTCCCTCACATTGATCTCTCACCCAAAATTTTGTGTCTCACTTTCATTTGTATCATAGCCAGCCCTTGTCCTAGGCCATTCGTATCCATTCCGGCCCTCATCCTAGGCCATTTATTCGTATCCAGTCCTTGTTCTTGACTGGATTTGTCTATCTGCCTCGTCTTCGTCACGCACTTTTTTCCCTTTTTAGTAATATTTGTCAGTGATGCGCCATGGTCAGTCCAGCAAACCCTTCATACTGACAACCGGATGACAAACCCCTTGGGACGACTCTCCCCTCACTTCCCTACACTAATCATCTACTTTACAACTGGAGCCCACCGCAAGGGGGTTTTTCCAGGGTTGTCGAGAAGGACGTGCCGACTTATGCCACAGCAACAGTCACCCCGCCGACTTCCGCCCTTACTGCATTTTTTTGCGCCACTCCTCCTTCACAAATTCTTTCGGCCTTTCATTCCCTCACGCCTAACGACCTTTGCCAATACATCCCGATCTACCTTCCTTTGCCACTTCATCGAAACTCTCCGCCTTCCATTCCCTTGGAAGAAGCCCAACCCGTCTCGAACAGTCCAAGATTACTAATTATCCCCCATCGTCGGAGGGATCGTTGGATCTGATCAACATCGATCTTCGATCATCGCCCTCACGATCTGGACCTGTCATCCCCTTCCCACTAGCTTGAATCCCTCCGCCATCGCTCGTACTCCAGACGAACCCCTTCCCTTTGCTGTTGTTGTCATTCCAGCACCGACCCCAGTATTCATGCGTGCACCCTTCAGTCGCCATTGCTGTGTTCTGCGACCTTCGCCATCGCCATCATCGCTGCCATCATCGACCCGTCATCATCTCTCCACTAGCGGGAGTCCCCTTATCCCTTGCTTGGTGGCCAGGCTTTCCTTTCGATCGTCGTCATCGTTGCTTGTAACCCAGATGAGACCCCTTCTTTCGTCGTCACTGATAGTGCTCGCAGCTCCACCTTTTGCCCGCATACCATCTTCGTGACACATCTCTCGCGATCTCCTCACGCTTCTCGTCGCCCCTTGCACATCTCGTCTCCGTCGCTGGAGCTGGTAGTCTATTCATTCACGCATTGTCATCATCGCACATCTTCGCCTCTCATCCAGTTCAGATCCTCTTCACTCTCGCTCAAAGTCAGGATCTCCCCTCCACCGTCACCATCGTCGCCTGTGGTCAGGACGGACCCCTTCCATTCACTGTTGTCACCAGCGCTCACAGTTTGAGTGTTCGCCTCACACACGCCCTACGACCTTCACCACCGCTATCACCATCAATCATCGCCCATCGTCTCCCCTCCGTCAACTCATTATCCCCTCCGCCCTCGCTGGTAGCCAGAAGCCCCCCTTCTTTTTCGTTGTCACAATCAGTGCTCACATACCTGGAACGTTGACAAATCTCATGATCGCCGCACCATCACCATCATCCTTGCTCATCGTCTCTTTTTTTTAGTTAGCTTGCATCTCCTTTGAATCGGAACCAACGTAGCTCGTGGCCCATGGGACCCCTCCCTTTTGTCGCTGACACATCAGCACTCGCGGACTCAATGTCACGATCCCTTGTTATCGCCATGCCATCGCCATCATCCTGGTGGATCATCTTTCTCCTTTTTCATTGAGCTAGCTTACATCTCCTTCCAATCGCAGCTATTGTCGCCCGTAGCCCAGACAGAACCCCCCCTCTTTTGTCGTTCTCACCAGCGCTTGCGGTGGGAATGTTCACACACCCACCATCTTCACCCTCGTTGACCCCGTACATAGCCCTACACTTCCACCCTCACTATCGCCACATTGCCTTCGCCTTCACCACCCATCACCAACACCCAACACCCCCATTCCATAGCTCAGATTCCCATCGCCCTTGTTCATTGCCCGGATTCCCCTTCAGATCATCGCCACCGTCGCTCATAGCCCACTGGGACCCCTTCTTTTCATCACCGTCAGCGCTTGTGGTTCCAGCATTCAGGTGTGCACCCTCCTCACCTCCATTGTTAGTGTTCGTGGTCCCACAGCTTGCGTGCACTCTACGACCATCACCATCCGTCATCCTAGTCATCGTCGCCCACCACTGTCTCTCCGAGAGCTCCCTTCGTCCTGGCTCATGACCAGGAATTTTGTTCGATCACCCCCACTGTTGCTCGTGGTTCAAATGCCCCCCCTTCCTTTCGTTGTCACTGTCAACACTCACAGTCCCCACATTCGTGCCATACCATCCTCGCTGTTGTTGCTGATTCATGTTATCCACTCAGACTGCTGCGCTTTGTATGCGCCTAACAACCTTTGCTGCCCGTTTCCTCATCCACAGCATCACCATTCTGCATTGTTGGCTACACGTTTGACCATCGCTACTCGTACCATCATCACTGTGCATCATTATCTTTTTTCTCTACAGCCGTTTTTGTCATCCATGCAGCTCGCAAGTTACCTCTTCCAGCTTCCTCATCAAGGCACCACGGATGTGCCCAGATTCAATGGGAAGGTTCTGACTCACCTACCTCGTTTTTTAGAAAAAGTTGACTTCCTGGCAACGAATATCGGACTCACCGACGCACAAAAGATCAAGGTCGCCATCTGATATGTGGATCTAGAAGAAGCCGAGCTTTGGGAGACATCACACCAGGTATCTGCACAGACGCCGAATTGGTCAGCGTTCGTTGCTGAGGTCCAGTGCTGGTACCTGGGATGTGATTGTGATCACCAGCTCTACGTCCCAAGTCTGTCACCATCCGTTTCCGCCCATTCAGTCCTGCGTACCGTCCCTCTTAATGCTACCCTTACTGATCACGTCTCCCCCTTATCACCCATCATATCTTCTATAGCACACCCTGATTCGCAGATTGACCTCATCGCAACCAGTAATGTTTCATTCGAAGTCGTCAATACTAATCTTCTGTTCTCTCTTGCAGCAGTAGAATCTGACGCACCCTGTCTAATAGAACAGGCGTCCAATCGGATTGACGAGATAGGTGCTTCAGAAACAATTGGACTGATCACTGATCATTCCCCTCCATCTAGCAGTATTTCCTTCAAAGTCTCTTGTGCTAACCATTTGTCATCTCTCACAGTCGTTGAGTCCTCTGCACCACATATGGTGGTGCATGACATCCTGCCACTTGACATGCTAGACGACCCAGATTCCCCGAGACACGCTGATATCATTTCTCCTCTTCTATCTGTTACAACTGTGACCCGCAGGCGTACAAGTAGACACGAAGCGTAGAGCCACCTTGAGTCTAACTCTTGCTGGGTCCTAATGGCATAGGATACCTTCAGGCTTAACGGGAGCCTGGCAACGGACGACAAGAGATATTAGAAGTAATATCCCGAGACAGATGACGACTGAGAGTCCTAGATGAAGGAGGTCGGATGACCTGGACTGTGGTGAGGATGTTGGGTAGTGAGGTTGACGTCGAGGGGGACGGGTCCTCCTGACAGGGGTGGAGAACCTGGAGACGAGCCAACGACGATGAGCTGTTGGACAAGAGAGCAATGACCAGTTGCTCCTAGTGAGACTCTAGAGGAGACTCTAGAGTTGTCGATGGAGTCCTTCAACGAAGGAGGAAAGAGAGGAGGGCAAGGTAGAGATCAAGTGAGGGAATGTCGCAGGGAACGGATGATGAATACCACAAGAGTAACCATAAGGTGTACACTTTAGGTGTCAGATCAAGGTTGTAGAGAGGTGTTCAAGAGGAGCTTGAACTTATATACCCCAGCCATAAGGGCTTTAGGGCAGGTATATCCTAATATGGTAAGAGTCATATCCATATAAGGAAACCTGGGGTTTATATGGCGAGGTGTCACCTAAAAAGACAGGAGGAGTCTGCCATGGGAAGTTCACAAGCGAAGAGTTGCATCGTGGGAATAAGCGTGGTGTGACATGTTGTGATGGCACATGAGTGATCACATGAGTGAGCTCGGAGCGCAATACACAGTGGGGGCGGTGTTGAGGAGAGATCTGGCCTCAACTGAGATGGGGATTGCCGAGGACGGCACAGGAGGACGGCTGTGTGAGGGGGGCACTGTAGGGCAGTGCTGGAGTCCGAAGGGTGGGGGGAATTCCCAAAGGGATATTCCAGGGAAGACCCAGGGAAGATCCAGGGAAGATCCAGGGAAGATCCAGGATCAGGACACAGGAGGGTGGTTGTGTCGAGGGGCACTGAGGGAGGGCAGTGCAGAAGAGGCAATGCCGGGCTGTTGCAAGACGCATCGCGTTGAGCGTAAACGAGCACGAGAATGCGCCAGGGTGGGTGGTCCCGTGACAGGAGTGGTCACATGATGGGCACCGGGTTGTGGGACTTAAGAAAAAGACCGGGGGTGTACCAAAACCATAACACTATCTATAACAGCTTTGCCGCCTCTGCTGTTTTCTAATCTGTCGTCCCGCGTATCAGACGAACAGTTATCCATTTTGTCTGTTCATCTCTCTCTTAGTCCGCCATCTTCCAGACTGCATATTTCATCTTCAACTTCGTCACTCTTGTTATCATCCTACTCGTCTTCTGTCGCTTTGTCCGCCCATCTCTCTTCCGATTCGTTGTCATCCCTATCTGTTTCACCTTCTACGTTTACTTTTGATCCACCATTGCCTCCTGTCTCATGTGATGAGTCCTCCTCAAGCTCACCACCTTCGTGTTCAAGTTCGTCACCATCATTATCCGCTTCAGTTACCTCATCCCTTCCGCCCTCTTTCAATGCATTATTCTCAGACTTCAATGCATCTTTCTCCACTTCACCCAACATGTTGGTTTCTGGTGATTCATTATCCGCCTTAACAGCCTTGCCCCTTTTGAGTTCATCATCTCCTCATGCCTTACCTATTCTGCCTCCCTCCAAACCACCATTTTTGTTATCCATTTCATGCAGGACACCCCATTCAAGTCCAACATCTTCAGACCTATCCGCTTCGTCACCCTTCTCTTCCGATTCAACATTTTTCGGACTGCGTGCCTCTCCACCCTTCTCGTTGCCCTCTTCTTTGTTTTTGAATATGTTGCCTTTTGTTCCCCCACCCAGTCGAAGGTGTTTCCCCTTCGATCCGGGGATTCGCTCTTTCTAACTATTGTTTCGCTATCCACAGGACGCCCTATCCATCTCCGCACCATCATTAGATGACTGGGAGGCCATCAGGCAAAGTCCCCCTCAGAGGAGAGAGGTCTTAAACGACTCTCTCTGTTTCCGTTCATAGATTTTCACATCAAATTTTCATGTTTTTCACTTCAATTTTTATCCATGCATTCGGCCTTCTTTGACCTTTTTGGCCTTAATCCCCATCTGTTTAAGCTTTTCAGCCATTCCTCTAGGACACTCATTTCACCTCATCTGAAAAACACCACGATATGTATTCGTCTCACCCCGGTTTTTGTCCGGTGACCTCCGTTCTATCCTGGGTTTAGTCTGGCGCTCATCGCTCGTTATCCGTCACAAACAAAAACAAAAACAAAAGAATGATTTGCCAATCTCTCACTGCTACATCTCATATAGTTCATCAACCACTCTCTCATATCTCATCTGCCATTCTTTTTCTTCGTTATTCTCAGATCCTCATGTCCTCAAACCACCTATGTACACTTCTGCTCTTTGAATGCGCATAGGACACTGCACACATTATCCATTTTTCCTCTTCTTTGATCCGGTTGTTCCTCTACCACCTCATTTGGATCTGATGCAGGAATAGACGCGAAAGAAGCACAAGGAAAACAAGTCAAGTCGGACACTCACAATCGGTTTCATTTTGCTCAGTCTTATCACTTCATACTTACATTTTTCTTTCATATCATATCATATTTCGTGTTTAGGCTTCCGTTGCGGATATCGAGCAGTTGGACTACACCGGAAGTGTGTGCTGTGGATATGAGTTGCAGACATCAAGCATCGGACTTGGACAGACTGCATTGGATGTGCACAGACACAGTCCTTACCCTGACGAAGTGATGTGCAAATGCCATAGGTTCGATGCAGGACTACCAACGAGTCCCACAGACACAGTTCACATGACGAAAGTGCTCCTCTCCCCATCCTCTTGCTATCATCCCTACTTGTCATCTGCCTTTGAACTCATGCAACTCATTCCATCATTCGGGCACCCAATCACTTGCACAGGACACTGGATGTTGCCACTCCGGACTCGAATCAGCATCACCATTCATCATTGGATCCTGTTTCATGATTGTTGTCATTGTTGTTCTTGTCCCACCCCTCCAGATTGTTGTCATTGTTGTCACATCTATTATCACCATCATTGTCGTCCCCTGTTTCGTGATCACCGTCATCGTCGTCATCATTAGCACGCTACCCTCATTGTCACCCACCATTGTTGCCTCCACTTCCTGATTGCTGTCGTCGTCGTCATCCCTCACAGTCGTCAAACTGACTGGGGACAGTCAGAATTCAAAGTCCCCCTCAGATGTAAGGACTGTAAAGTCCTTGGGTTCATATCCTACCCTATCCGGACTGCTGGCAGCCCTATCCGCCTCAAGTCCATCAAGTTCGCTTACCCAGACAGCCTCAATCCGACTTGGACCACTTCACTTTCAATCCGGACTATCTGTTTTTAGTTATATTAAGGTACCATTTACTTATCAATGAGTCCAGCATTATTCCTTCTCTTCAAACACTTCCATTTAGTGTTTTAGTTAGTTTAGAAGAGTCTAAGGCATTCCTTGGACTATAAAAATCTTGTATTTCAACTTGAAATGGAGTTTTTCTTCCCTCGCATTGATCTCTCACCCAAAATTTTGTGTCTCGCTTTCATTCATATCATAGCCGGCCCTCGTCCTAGGCCATTCGTATCCATTCCAGCCCTCGTCCTAGGCCATTTATTCGTATCCAGTCCTCGTCCTTGACCGGATTTGTCTATCCATCTCGTCTTCGTCACGTGCTTTTTTCCCTTTTTAGTAATATTTGTCAGTGACGTGCCGTGGTCAGTCCAGCAAACCCTTCATACTGACAACCGGATGACAAACCCCTTGGGACGACTCTCCCCTCGCACCCCTACACTAATCATCTACTTTACAGCATGCCACTAATGCGAGCATGGTACGGATGGAAGCGAGCTTGGCAACGGGGGCATATGTGTCGAAATAATCGACACCAGGTACCTGTGAGAAACCCTGTGCAACGAGGCACGCTTTGTAGTGAACGATGTTGCCTGCTGCATCCTTTTTGGCTCAAAAGACCCATTTTGAACTGACTAAGTTTGTGCCAGGGGGTAGGTCAGTCAGCTCCCAGGTGCTGGCCTTATGCAAGGTAGTGAGTTCCTCGCGTATGCCCTGTTCCCATTGGGGCCAATCAGGGCAGCATTTGGCTTCAGTGAGTGAGGCAGGCTCAAGTGCTTCGGCATCGGCCATGAACTCATTGAGGGTGAGGGTGAGCTCAACGTCGTCGTCATAGTCGGTAGTTGCCATCATCTGATCAGCTAATCCCTCCCCCTCAAGCACAGCGGCGTTGTGATGGGGTTCGGGATCCTCTGCTACCAGTTCCAGGAGTTGGACACCACGAGGTGGGGTGGGATCAGCGGCCTTACCATTGATGATGTCCAGAACACACTGGCTGGGCTTGCAGATATGCTTTGGGCGGGGCTGATCAACGGGATCAGGTGCGATGGGTGGCGATGGGTTGGTGGATGGCAGGGATGGGGGTGGCTCATGTTTGGAAGACGCAGGGGTAGTGGTGGATGGGCTGGAGTCTGGGACGTATGCTAGGGCACCACCATCGAGTGGGTGATTCTCGTCTCCATCGGGGTTGTGACTGAGCGATGGGTCGAAGTAGACATTGCGCTCGACGGTGACAGAGTGCCTGGATGGCCAGTACATGCGGTACACATACTCTATTTGGTCATCGATTCCCACGAACCTTACTGATTCCATGCGGCCACTTAGCTTATCGCTCCGCTCTATCCTCACGAACACCTCAGATCCCCACTCACGGAGGCAACTCAAGTCCGGCCTCTTCATGAAGGCGACCTCATAGGGGGTTTGTCCATTCAAGGCTTTGGTGGGTGTCCAATTTTTCAGCCAGACGGCATGACACACAGCCTCTCCCCACAGGAACTTCAGCAAACTGCTCGCATGGAGCATCACATGGATGCACTTGAGGAGGGTCCGATTTAACCTCTCAGCAACGCCATTGTGTTGAGGGGTGTTGTGGGCCATAAAATGTTGTGCAGTACCTTGACGCTGCAGGTACAAGACGAATTCTTGGCCTTGGTATTCACCACCTTGGTCGGAATGGAGGAGTTTTACCTTGGCAGCGAGCTGGTGGTCAAGCCAGGCTACGAAGGCTTGGTAAGTGGTGAACGTCTCACTCTTCTGCTTGAGGAGGTGGATGTGGGTGAGTTGCATGTGATCATCAGTGAAGGTGACGTAGTAACATCGTCCTTCTAGGGTTGCCATGGAAGCAGGTCCCCATACATCGGTGCACACAAGAGCACCGGTATTTTCTGCCTGTTCACCTGCGTGGACTTTTGCTATCAGCTTCCATGTGGCCTTGGCATAGATGCAAGATTCGCAGAAGGTGTCTGCTTCAGCCATGTCAAAATTCAAACCACTGACCAGTCCCTTTTCAGCTAGGCGATGAATGACGGCAGGAGCGATGTGTCCAAGGCATTGGTGGAGCTCCATAACAGTCACGGTTTCTGTGGTGGCATGAGCGGTGTCGCCTTCGTGAACGACGCGGTACAGGCCCTTTGAAGTATGTGGTATCCGACCAATCGTATCTCCATCTGACCCAACAATGGTGCAGTACCCATCTGCAAAAGTCATCGAGAGCCCAAGCTCATCAAGGTGCCCGATCGACACAAGTGTGTACCCAACTTCGGGGGAATACAGCACTTCGGTGAGTCACAAACTTGACATGTCGAAGCTATTCAGTACTTCGATAACCATACTGCCTATTCCAGTCATGCTAAATTTTTGACGGTTTGCAGCAGTGAAGGGTTTGGGGGGAATCGTGGTGAAGTCTTCAAAAAGTTCGCAGTATGGGGAGATATGGCGGGTCGTGCCTGAATCGAAGAGTTTGACTCAGTGTGAGGTAATGGGGTCATCAGAGACCTTTATGACGTTGTTCTCCAGGTCTAGGCTGGCAGGGGCGATGGAATCAGCATGGTCGACCGACACCTCATCGTCGACTTCATTCACTCGTAATTCATCATCATCAAAACCCAAGTCCCATGGACTATCATCGCCAGTGACCGAGAACCAATTGTTGTCGCCTACTTCAATATCTCCTTGCTCATCATCAGAGGATTCTATGGATTCGAGGTCCAGAATGGACTCATCATTGCTGGAGAAGTCAGATACCCCAAATACACCGTCTTCTTCATCGGATTCAGCGACAGCTGCTTGTGCGGCATGCTCACCCTTCGTTGGTTTCGCATCGCCTCTGTCTGCCCTGTCCTTATTATGGAAGGGGGATAGATGCTTATCTGATCCACATATCCAGCATTTGTGTGGGCCGTGTCTCAAATTGTTTTGCCGTGAGTTTGAGTGCCCATTTCCGCCTCATCCTCGGTGCCTGCTTGGGCCAGCTAATGGGGTGGTGGCCATAGCTTCATCACGCTCCCTACCATCATGGCGAGTAGCATGCTTTGACTTTCGTCAGTTGGCCTCCTTGGAGATGACGGAGATCAGCGTGTCGGGTTTGATGGTCTTGGTAGTGCTGAACAAACAAGCGGCGGCCAGCTAATTTGAGGCAAAATTGGTGAGTGAGGCAGGGAGGGATTTTATGATTGTGGAGCAGTAATCTGATTCATTGATTGTGACTCCAACAGCAGCTAATTCCTCTCATTTCATTTGCAGGCCATCTAGGAAGTGGCGTACTTCCATTCCCTTTGGGAGCTTCAAGTTGAGGAACTGGGTGTGCAGGTCCATCTGTGCATACGCACCCTTCTCAGTATACTCCTGATAAAGTAACTCAGTCGCGTGCGGGCAATGGACTGTTTGTATATTCACCTGATAAAGTAACTGAGTACGGAGTGAGCATAATTAGAGAAGCTACAGTATTGAGAGCTCACCTCAGTCGCGTGCAGGCAACGGACTGAGGGGAGCACTGTCGAGCTAGAGACTATATACATTTGGCTTTAAGTACTCGAATGCAAATGGTTAGACTACATTACTAAGGGTCGAGAACAAAAGAGAACAAGCGAGTACACTATAAAGGTCATAGTGTAGGAACAGAGAATGTAGAGTGTACATATATGGTTCGTAGAATGTAGGGGCGCAGTCCGATGAGCGGCTGTGTGCACGCTTGCCTGTTCTGACACTCCCCCTCAAGCTGCGTGCAGTCCGAGTTCGGCCACAAAATGCTTGACTTTCGGCGAGGGGAGCGCTTTTGTGAACACATTGGCCACCATTTCACCGGTCGGACAGAATATGAGTCAGATCTTGCCATCATCAATAATCCATTGGATGAAGTGAAAACACATGTTGATGTGCTTAGTGCGCACGTGGTATTGGTGATCCTTGGCAAGCATGATGGCCAATTGGTTGTCCGAGAAAATGGTGGTGGGATTTGTGATAGTAATAAATGTTTCAGCTATAAGGGACTGGAGCCAGAGTGCTTCCTTGGCAGCGTGTGTTGCACCAACATACTCGCTTTCGGTGGTGGATAAAGAGACAATCTCTTGTCGCTTTGAGCTCCATGAAACAGCCCCTCTGTCAATCAAAAAGGTGTAGCCCAATATGACGTGGTGATCCTCGATTATGCTGCCGTCTGCGTCTGTATACCCCACGAGAGGTTTTTCTCCCCCTCTGTATGTTAGCTGTAGGGCTTTCGTGCCTGATAAGTAATGGTAGATGTGTTTTACCATGTCCCAATGCGCTTGACCGTGGTTGGACGAAAAATGTGAGACTTGTGAGACAGCGTATGCGATGTCTGGCCTTGTTCCAAGTGCTGCATACATGAGCGATCTGACAGCTTCCTGATACGGTATGTGACGCATGGCAGCGTGTTCAGCAGCAGTGGAAGGGGACTGGGTGGTGCTGAGTTTGGTGCTGGGATCCATGGACATTGAGATGGGTTTTAGTTTGTCGAAGTTGAAACACTGGAGGATTGACTCGATGTACATTTTTTGCGAGAGGGCGAGGGTACGCTCGTTTTGATTGTGCGTGACTTCAATACCAAGAAGCCAGTGGAGTTTGCTGAGGTCCGTCACCTTGACGAAACGGCTGAGCTGCGTCTTGACATCATTGATGAGCTCGAGTGTGGTGGCAACAATGGTGCAGTCATCAATGTGTACGACAATGATGGTGAGTGTGTTTTTTGTTTGTTTGATGAAGACGGCCTGATCTACCTCGCATTGCCTAAAAAATAGCCTGGTTACCAAAATCTTGACTAGACATTGGTACCAGTGCCGGCCACTCTGTTTTAGCCCATACAGAGTTTTGCGCAGGCAACATACACAGCGTGGGTGGTTTGGATCTGCATATCCAGGTGGCTGGCACATATAAATTACTTTGTCGTTGTTTAATTTACCATTTAGATAGGCGCCTTTTATGTCCACTTGGTGTAATTCAAGATCTTGTCGAGCGGTGAGGGTGAGGACAGTGCAGATGGATGTGAGTTTGGCAACGGGTGCGTATGTATCGAAGTAGTCAATGCCAGGGACTTGCGAGAATCCCTGAGCGACAAGGCAAGCCTTGTAGCATACAATATTTCCGGCAGCATCCTTTTTTGTGCAGAATACCCACTTGGATCCGATCAGGTTTGCACTGGGTGGGAGGTCGGCGAGCTCCCAGGTGCCCGCTTTGTCGAGCGTCTCAAGCTCCTCACAGATTCCTCATTCCCATTGCGGCCAGTCAGAGCAGTTGCAAGCATTGGCGAGGCTGGACAGTTTGAGTGCTTCGGCATCGGCGGTACCTTGTTCGACAAGCATGGTTAGTTCTCGCTCATCGAAGTCCTGGCTATACCTTTCGTTGATAGCCACTAGGATTTGTTCACTTGTGCCTACATCTTCTAGAACGGGTGGCTTGGGTGCTGGATTTTCCGGGATGAGGGCCAGGACTTGTACGCCATGAGGAATGGTGGTGGATGTGGCTTTACCGCTGATGATATTGAGTATGTGCTGGCTGGGTTTTCAGGTGTGTTGGGGGCGTGACTCAGGTACATCAGGAAGAGCTGGTGGGTTGGGTGGCATGATTGATGGCACATTGACAGGCATGGCCTGTTTTGGTATTGGCTGTGCGGCATGAGGCACAGCAGTACCTTTAGTTGGTAGGTGTTCAGCGCTTCTAGGAATGTGTTGTTGTGCTAAAGTGTCGTTGTCCAATAGGATAATCCCCTCCCCCTCAACGATACTAGGCACAGCATCGAAGAAGACCTCATGCTCGACTGTCACCATCCTCGTTTTTGGCCAGTACACTCGGCACGCGTATTCCGTGTGGTCATCGATACCAATCCATCACCCAGCCTCAACTCTCTCTCCTAGCTTCGTCCCTCGGCCAGTTTTGACATGGACTACAGATTCCCACTCACGCATACCACTCAAATTTGGTGCACGGCCCATAGCGATTTCGTATGGCAATTTTCCATTGAAGACCTTGGTGGGTATCCAGTTCTTCAGCCAAACAACATGACAAGCAGCTTCGCCCCATAGATGTCTTGGCAGACCGCTAGTGTGCAAAAGCGTGCATACACGTTCCAGGATTGTGCGGTTGAGGCGTTCCGCAACTCCATTGTGCTGTGGGGTGTTGTGCACAGTGAAACGTTGCACGGTACCCTGCTGCTGTAAGTACAGAACAAATTCTTTGCCCTGATATTCTCCCCCTCGATCTGAGTGGAGGAGCTTGATCTTTGCAGCAAGTTGTCAGTCAAGCCAGGCCTTGAAGCCTCGATATGCATCGAAGGTATCACTCTTCTGATGCAACAAGTAGATGTGGGTAAGTCGGGTGTGATCGTCCATAAATGTGACATAGTAGCGTTTTCCGCTGATAGTCATGACAGGTGCTGGGCCCCAGACATTGGTGTAGATGATGTCGCCAAGTGCTTCAGCACGTGGCCCTTGACATACCTTGGCTATCGGCTTGTGTGTTGCCTTTCCATAGATGCACACCTCACAATGAGTATTTTCGTCGTCATCTGGCTGGTACCTTAATCCACTGACCAGTTCTTTTTCGGCCAGTGTGCGTGCAGTGGATGGTGCTATGTGCCCTAGATGTCAGTGCATCTCCATCACCGTGATCCATTCATCAGCAGCAGCTGCATGGTCATTTTCATGTACTATGTGGTACAGTCCCTTTGCTGACTGTGGTATACGCCCGATCGTCTCTCCATTGATGTTGTGAATTATGCAATATCCTTTCGCAAAAATCATTGTCAGGCCCATCTCATTGAGGCGGCCGATCGACACAAGGGTGTACCCCACTTCAGGTGAGTACAATACCTTGGTCAGGCGCAATTTTGACACGTTTATCCCGTTAGGTATTTCAATGACAAGATCACCAACACCCGTAGCAGCGAATTTTTGCTGATTTGTGACTGTAAAGGATTTCAGCAGGATTTGCTTCAAGTCGATCATCTGATTGCACTCAGGGGTGATGTGACGAGTGGTGCCAGAATCATATAGTTCGACCTGGTGCATTTCTTTTGGGCAGTCGCTGGCTTTCATGGCTTTGTTCTCTAGGTCTTCATCAGTGTCAAACGAAGGGCAAGCATAGTCAACCATTGCATCATTGCTATCAACTCTCTGTGCTTCGTCATCCCATTCACAGTCCCACGGACCGTCATTGCCAACAACCAAGAACCAGTCATCATCGTCATCATGGGCCTGATGCCCAGCACCTCTGTCTTTGTCATCGCTCGACTCGACAGTTTCCAAATTGGGTAAGGATTCATCATCTTCAATGACGCTGAAGACTCCTTCTTCTTTGTCTGAGTCGGGCACAACTGTGTTCATGCTACCCATTTGGTGCGTTGCAGTCTTCTTCTCATTCTTAGGTGTTTGGTCATGATACACTGCTAGGTGTTCGTCTGACCCACATGTCCAACACCTTCGTTTTGGCCTATTGCCGCGGGGAGGGCGGTATCCATGGCCACATCCTCTTCCCCTGGCCGGCGCTGTCACAGC
>JBBPNR010000577.1:0-20871 GCA_038091015.1 Boletus vermiculosoides
CCACGACCACTTACCCACTCTCATCTTGGGGGGGGGGGACAATATCCAGTGGGGTAGTACTTCCGCCAGTCACGGTCTTTGATTCGGATCTTGGTCGAGGTGTCATGAAAGAAAATGTCCATCTAAGATTCAAAGTTGAAGTCAGGCGCATCGGTAAGATCGACGACCTTTTTGAATTGATTGCAGGGAATTACCGGCGTGAGGCAGCTGCCAGAATATACTTTGTGACATTGAATACATGGAAACATAGGATTCATCCGAGTCGTTCATGATGCATGATGTACGGCATAATGCCACTGGAGGCTTCAGAGTTTGGCAGAAGCTGATTGTGTTCAATGGCCAACTCATCCACCCACAGGTGGAGTATCTGGATTGATGCCGAGGTTCTTGGCCCCACGCCTTGTAATCGCACTCCCTCACATAGCACAATTCAAAAAGCCTCATGGATGCATATCAGCCTGTTCCGGTGGAGTTCCCCATCAGAAAGTTTAGTAGAACACGTTCGAGCCGCGGTATATCCAACAATAGATTAAGGTACCAAAAGCTCATTGACACAGAAGTAGGACCAGAGAAAAGAAAAGGCAACCACGAGTCCACATGTGTTTCGGAACATTCCAGAGCACTCATAACCACGTCTTCACCGGCCGTTGATCGTGGCGGTGGAGTCTCTCCGAAAATGTGAGGGACTTGCAGCTTGTGCATGCTGCGATGATGGTGTGGAATTGGGGTGCTCTGGAATCTTCTCAATTTCTTTCTTTGCCGCCTGCCATGCCTCAAAGTTCTGAGGGAATATGGCTTAGATTGCACCATCGTATCTCGAAGCGATAGGGTCCTACCTTCTTGCACCAATCTCTGTGGCTTCTAGCCATGTTGATTGTCATCTCCCGAAGGTCCGCAACCTTCTGACGTTGGAAACGATCGAGATCCGCTTGGATCGTCGAACTAGAATACTTCAGGTCTTGTGCCGTCAAATGAAGGGCATCCTCAAGCTTCGAGCCACAGTGACGCCGTCAGAAAATGACCGTCAAGTAGTCAGATGAACTTACTTGTGAGATTGTTTCACGGGTTTTGCCAATAGCGTTACGCCTTGCTGTTTCCGGGTCGACGTCCATCATCCCATGCAACGTATAGCTGAGCGCATTCAGGAGACCCATTCCAGGAGCACGCCTCTTGTAAGGACTTGGGCCAGGGTGAGGAGGGAGGTATGCCGATCCGGGCTCGTCAGGGGTTTCACTCGATTGTCCCTCTGACTGTGGGTTTGTTAGGCCATTGACGCGACCGCGTGCGAGGGCCTCCTCAAGCCGCCTTGCCTCCTTCTCACTTTTCTCGTACTCCTCCAACATTTCACGCTTGTTCTCTAGAGCGTCTTGTGTCATCTCGTATTGCACGTGTTTCTGATGCCGATATGCAAGAAGCTTTCTGATGATAGAGGCGAACTGCGTGTATTCATGCAGGGGTTCAGAGAAGTTTTGCTCAAGCTCTTGGAGCTGTGATGATGTCAGTAGCGAGACAAATGAGATAGGTAAGGGATGATGAAATCACGTACCAATCTTGTTGTAGACATGTATGACGCATCGACGGCCTGTCCCGTCTTTTCCATTGCAGTGGCGAGAGCCCCGCTTTCATTAAGACTAAAGCCGTTCAGGGCAGCACCAAGTTCTGAATAGTCCTGCGCAGTCTCTGCGTCATGAATGTATAGGTTGTTGAGTGAATACAAGGGATATAGAGAAACGTCATACCTGACCACCGCTTTAGTGTCCGGCGTGTAACCCTTTCCATCGGGCCACTCAAGTGGTTCGCGAACTTGTTCGTGAACACTTCTGAATCGATGAAGCGTTGGTCTGGGTTTCGCAAGGGATGCGTCGCCGTCGGATTGGGAAGTACTGCGTAGGCAGGGGATGCGTTCTGATCTGTGGGACTGTGTGAAGGAGCCTTTAAGATATTCTTTGGGAGCAATGACAGCGGTGGTGAATTGAGCACTTCGGTCTATAACATGGTCAGGAATTGCATAACACAAACCGAGCACTTGGCGCACCCATGAAACCTCGCCTTCTAAAAATCGATGGAATACGTGCTCGTTGGACAAGATAGGGTGACGAGCGATGCGGTTTAGGAAAGTTTGCAACATGCGCTTGCGTCGGGCAATCATCGCGGTATCCTCCTTTGCCTTTGCCTGCTTAGTAGCATAGTCTCCGATGGTCTGCTTGGAAGGAATTGGGGGGATGATGAGAGTTGGATACAACTTCACAAGGTTCAGGCGTAGTGACTCGAACTCAGAATACCGATGCCTGGCTTCGGCGGTCTGTTGTATGTGAGTTCGTGTCAGATACTCGATCAGCGAGACCGTGGCCGAGACTCACCCCGGCGTGGATCACGTATGTGATGTAGGGCGTATTGGAGTTGAGGGTCGTCTTTTGTGCATCGGTTATCTTATCACGTACGCTCATTAGGGAACGGTTGGTCAAGACAGATGCGAGGCGGGCACACACCAGGATCTCTGCGTCCTCTCCAGAGTGCAGCCACCTATCTCTATAACAGCAAAAGTCGCTCCTGTACGATTGCTGAGGCTGTCGTTGAGTCCCAAGGGAGGAAAATGGTTTGTTCGGAGAGTGGAGACGGGCGGTGTTGGGTAGCGGGGAGGAGGATGCTGATATATTCACTTTGGAGGTTGACGACGTCTCTGACGAGACACGGTCGATGTCGTTTTCGAACGGGTTGTCATCCTCGAAGGTGTCCATCGCTGTACGGTGCGACTGTGCCGCAGCGAGCGTCGGTCAACTCTACAGCCAGTCGGATTGCGTTCAAAGATGTGGGCGAGACAATGAAATCCAGTGTGAGACCTGGCAAGAATATGTCCCGACACGGTCGATACCGTCGAGTACACTGCTGCGTACGCTGGATTGCACTTGCCATATTTGGTCCTATGTACACAATTGAACGTCTACCCAAATACGCGGAAGCTCCCTTCAAGCAATGCCGCATCCACATCCTCTTGCATCGACTCGTCCGCAATCTCCCCTACCTCCTGCATTGCGTTCTCAAAGCCTTTACCCAGCAGCGACGCAAATAGCTCGTCAATCTGTTCCTCGTGCCAGCTCCCCTGCGTCGGCACCGGTACCATGAAATTCTGTATCTTCTCGTGAACCTCGTAGCTGGGAATAGCATGAGCCAAGACACAACTGCAATTCCATGTTACCGACCGAAGTTTCCGTCCCTTGCTAGCCTTCGTATCCACCTCCTTCTTTGCCTTTTTATCTTTTTGCACCGCTATCCAATCGTCGTTTGCGCCCGTTCCGTTCCCTCTCGCGTCAATGATGTCACGCAGCAGCTGATGGTAGAAATCAGTATCGTCAAACACCTCAACGTCTTCTTTTTCCAGGGGCCCGTCTTCATCCGTCGTGCTGGCCCCTAGCCTGCTTCCTTTGCCACGGTAAATTCTCGTTCGAGCGAGGACCTTGCTGTGGTCCGCAAGTGTCTCGTTGATTAGTTGTGGTGCCGATTTGATGTGCTGAGTCGTTCTCGAAAATGCATTGCGGTTGGTTGGAAGGAGAACCGACGGTGCAACGGCTTGGATTTTGGATGACCACTTGTTGAGCGTTTGCACGAGGTGGGGGTGGTAACTATCGCGAGTGTAAGATTTTTTTCCGGTAGCAGACACGCGGGTACGAACATGCGTTCAAGTTCTGATGCCGCAACACTGGCTTCGTGTAGTTCTTCAGCACAACCAGCCAGTGAAACATCAGTCTCGGTGGTCTTCCGACGTTTACGCGGAGTAGGCTGAATGGATTCGTTTACTGAGAGCAGATGCTAAATTTGTGTTGAGCGGGCATTATCTCTGTGGGAAGGGTCACACCTCTTGAAAATCAAATAGTTCGTGTGAGAGTAATAGTGCTTCCTCTAATATTTTCACGAGTGGAGTATGCACTTGCTGATTGGCAGCATCTTGCGACGGCTATTCGTTCGTGAGACGATTTCAAGACAGGAAAATGGATGACTACTTGCAGGAGGGAGGCAGTTTCCAGCCGCGACGGATTTTTGTAGGCGAATGCGGGCATCAAGAAGTGAGTCCCAGAGTGTCTGGATGCAAGATATAGATTAAAAACATTACGCCCGAGGAAATTGACTTGCAATCTGTCTCGAAATGGCTTTACCCTTTTTACGGTCTTCTTCTCGGATTTTCCAGAGACTCGAAGATAAGTCACTATTTTGTTTGGATGCGCCGGAACGCTCCGCTGACGCATCATTGGCGGGTGTGTCTATTTTGCGCTTTACTCCGGTCCCATCGTCAAAGGTACGTGTCTCCAGGTGTACCTCCGAAACTTGACTGCCTGACTCCGCATCCTCACTGGCAGAATCGCTCTCGATGTGGTCGGACTCGTCGAGAATCAGCTTTCTCGAGGTTTTTGCACCGTCATATTTAGAATCTGAGAGACTCTCGTGGAGCTTGCGCAGGGATGAAGGACTGGTTCACCGGGTTCAGCTTGTGATTCACGTGCAGGTATCATATTGACGTACCCAACGTCAAAGTAGTGTGCTCGGGCGGCGTTATTGTCTACTACAGTGCCAAGATCAGGACCGGGATTGATTCCCGTGCCCTGGATGTCCTCGGGGTCAAAGTCTGCATAAGGTCAGCTGAGAGTCGAAAAAGTGGAGTTTTGACTTGCCCAATGGAGCGACGTCCTCGAGCTGGGCGATCTGCTGTGCGAGGGACAGACCTGGAAAGATTTGTGAGGTGCTCGTTGTGGTGGTTGACGATGAAGCTTACGTTCCATTCTGCACTGTCCAGGCGAGGCTCGCGAACACGGTACAGGTATCCGTAGATTTCGCACCAGCCCTGTGCAGTTTACATAATTGTTACTAGAAGCGAAATTATGCGACAACATTTCTTCTTCCCTCTACCATCACCGTCCCCAGCGACACACGACCAAGTGGCCTGTAGCCACTGTTAAACGTCATTTGCAAACTAGACAATTTTCAATCTGGATTCGAAACCATCTCGATGTTTTTTATTGTCAAAAAATGCACAGAAATCGTGTTTCAAGTGAGTGTCTAATTTTTTTGTACTGCTCATTTTGGAAGTGCCCGGCTCTACTTCCACCTCTCCAACGCCATCAGGCTTTTATCTGTCACGCGACAGCTCCCATCGCACGTACCTGGTGTCACTGATTTTTTACATGTAATATGATAGCCTGTATCTTGGAGCCACTACTCCCTTTCCCGTCCTTCCTTCTGTGATTCACCTCGAGGGCCTTCCACGATTCTCATAAATCTACTTTGACGTCTTCCCCTGTCCCTCCATACGTACGCTTGCATACTCACTCCATACCTACGCAGGCTATTCAAAAAGTTCCCCCTCAGTGATGCCACGTTCCCCCAACCATACCGTCGCCGCCGCCGTAAATCCTCTCTCGCCAGACGACGACGAAGACAACGACATATGTCCCGTGTGCGATGGCGATTGCACCTGCAACAACAGACCCCGTCCCTTCCTACCCCCAAGCGTGAGCCATGGAAGTGCGCGTTTTGTAGCTACACCGACCGCATCAACGGTTTCATCCGCGCGCGCGCTCGGAGTACAGCCACTCAAAATCAAACTTATCGTCCCACCAAGTATTCAAAACAAGGCGCGCTCCGTAGGATCCGCGCAAAAGATATCTCGCATGGAATGTTCTTCCACAGCGTGCTGCGAAGTTGCTGGAAGCAGCTCCACATCTCGTCTCCCGAGCACCTCTTCCACCGCTGGCCACGGTCAGCACAGTTCATCAGACGCCATAGGACCAAAACGCAGAGGTCGTCCTCCCAAGGCGGTTGCGATTGCGCGCAACGGGACCACAAGTGCGGCTTCCGACCGGCAAAAAATACGCGGCAACGAGGTCAGCACGTTGCCACAATCACAATCTCACCTGACATCGTACACTTATACTCAGCGATCGATCATATCACGGGCCACACGCCCACAAATCGAGACCTCGAGATCAAATTTAGTTGCCTCAAGGCAAACCTCGAAATCCCAGGCCAAAGGCACGACCGGAAAGAGATCGGCTTCTTCAAGGAAGAAGCAGGACTCTCTCAGCGACCTTACCGATTCTGACCTTCAGTCAAGCGTACATACGCTCCGGGACGATGATGGCGATGATGCGTCTTCGGGACGCTTCCCAACCTTTGTCTCGGCTGATGGACTGACATCGGAGGCCTCTGACTCTTCCGACTCTGAGTCTGAGTCTGACTCCGATACGTCGGGTTTCGGCTCCGACTCCTCGCTGGCCGCAGAGGAGGAAAATTACATCGTCGCGGAACAAAGGCGACACGAAAAGGCCCGCATTCGTCGGGAGTTGCTAGGAGACGATGTTCCCAGGCACAAAGATTCAAACAACAGTTGGGTCATTCGTCCTCGGAAGAAAAGTGTTGGTCTCAGTGATGTGGACATGGAGGGGGACACCGACGATATTACGGAAGAGGACGAAGATGAAGATGAGGAAATGGAGGAGGACGAGGAAGATGACGAGACGGATGGTCAGGCTTCAAGGGTATACACTGGCCTCGCGACTGGATGGTCGGACGACGAAGAATCCTGTTTCGATGCCGATCTGTTCTTCGACAATCTTACGGACACGTCGCCTGATGATGGCTCATCTGATACTGATGGTAGTCACCTTCATGATTCTGCTACCGATCCTTTAGCCAACAGCGTCACCAGCTTACGGAGCGTGGACTTCGAAGTCACAGAAGCATGGGACGGACAGGTCGTTTTCACAAATGGTTCCAACGACGGTCATGGTGTCCTCGATCTCGCATTCGAGGCCAATGCAGCTCAATTACTTGCATCGGATAGCGCTTCAATCAGCCATGATAGTGACGTTGAGATGCACACTAGTGACGGTGCAGAGGGCGACTTCGACGACGGTGACTCCGAGCTCGGATCAAGTGACGGGGACACTACGGAGGAGGAGCTTGTCGACGAGCAAGGCCTTCCCACCTCCCGTGCGATGAGGCTTTTCCGGTGGCCGACCAGTGTCTCATCTATCAATCCCATGTCAACGGTCAGTCCTAATGTCTCGCCGGCTCCGTTCACTAGGCACCACCCGCCGTCCATCATGCCAGAATCACCCCGCCCTGCTGACATTCTGGCCGGTAAAGTTTTCTGGGAAGACACGGACCAGTCCCAACAAGACAGTGCGGAAGGTGGCTTTGGGGAAAGCCCCTGCCCTATCACCGGAGCTGGGGTGCCTATCATGGGCCAGTTTAGCCTGGAAGCTAACGTGCCGCAGAAGACTGCCGTCCTTACCGGCACGAACAAGGATGTGCCGTCTCCATACCTGCGCCTCGGCCACCGGCGAAGAAGGTTTTCCAGCAGTGCTGGGAGCTTCAGCAGTGTATGTGTCTCACATTGGGTCGTGTATTCCGGTCTCACCTGAATTTACTTAGATGGATCTTCGCGGCCGTACCGCAAGGTTATCCATCTATCCTACGTTGCCTCCGCCTTCCGATGAGCCGTCGTCCGAAGCTCCACCAGACGCTGGTCTTGGTGAACCCATCAAACTAGATGACGTCCTTGAGTCTACGTTCCTCGACTCCGAACCTGAGACGCAGATGCAGACTATCCCTGACAGTGAAGGCGAGCAGAAACTCGTCCAGAGCTTGAGTCGCTGGGACCGTGTGCCTGTTGGTGCCTTCCGGCTTACTAGAGAATCCGTGACGTCTACCTCCGATGTTCCGACCTCGCCAGGCTGGACCTCAGAACCTGCTAAATCCCCTGTCTGCGACGCGCGTTCGTACGGGAACGCAATGAAAAGTAGTCCCCTACATACGATGCTCTGGCATGGCAAGAGCGTTGTCAAGGAGAAGCCACGCAAATCTGGGGGAGTAACAATTTCACCTGTGTTACTCCCAGTCCGCGATGACGCACGTACACCTACCCATGTTCCGTATCATTATGATCTCCATTCCAACCATCGCCAACAACAACACACACCTTACAAAACCCGAAAAGAGTCTCGCAGGGAGATGAAGATGATGAAGCGCAAGACTCATGCCCCTCCTTATAAGCACTATGATCAGCACCAGCGACACCATCGTCGAAACCACCACCCGAACATGAAATCTCGGGGCAATGCATCGGTGCAACGCACGTTTTTTAGCTCACCTACTTCCGCTCCGGCGTTGAACATATGAAATTCACCCCAAGTTGTATTTTTTTTGTCACCCATGTCATGTTCAAACGTTCATGATCCATCTCACTTCAATTCCACCCACTAACAGCATCTTCATAGTCTGTTTTTTTTTCTTTTTCTTTGTATCTCCGGGTATCGCGCATATATCCGTGCATGATTCTACGTACGCCTGTTGAAGCCCAAAATCTTTGATCCCCTCCCCGATGTTCACTAGGGTCGTTGTATCAATTTCTTAAAGTGCATCTGACCTAGTCTTACTGTTGTATTGTTGACGAACAAAAGGTGTATATTGGTCGTATTTCCAGGAATTTGAGTTCCATAGTACGCTGCATCGTACAATGCAATCAATAACAAGTACAAATCCGGGACGACACCAGTTAATGACAAACGCGTCGCGAACACGTGACACTAGTCTCGTCGCGATCTTGCTTTATTCTCGACATCCAAATCGCTCCAAGTCTTGATGGAAAGCCCCGATGTCGTTGATACGTCTGATGTCGACGAGCGTGAAGTTTTCGCACTCTCTCAAGATACTGATCACTGGGCCAGTTCAGCCTTGACACCAATCAAGAGTGTCTGCGCAGATGTTCTCGCGTCTCCACAAAGTGCTACCACAAAAAAAGACTACCACCGGCGTCCCGACTCTCTCTTGACAAGGGTAACACACCACGACCGGTTCAGTGACCATGAAATAGAGAATCCATCTCCTCGGAAACGTATCAAGGTGTGATAAGTTCTGCAGTCTCCATTTCGACATTGATGCCCTCTCGAAGATAGCTCACAATGCGGGCTCAGTCTCGCATGCCTCCGCTTCCCTTATCACTACCGAATCCCCTTTGCTGAGCGGGAGACCTCCAAAGGTGGCTTTCATGGAGCAGATTCTGCCCTTAACCTCGGAACACTCCCTGGAACACATGGTCATGGATGAAGAGGAAGAACAGTCATCAGTGCCGTCTCCACCTCGCGATGTTTCCCCTCACTCGGATTGGCATTCTCTGTTCTCTTCCCCAAGCTATCCCTCAGCGGAACACAATTCCCCTGATACCACCAGCCGAGTTCTGCTGCAGAGGGCGGAGTCGCCTTCGACGTCTCAGCCGCTTTCACTTTCTAGTTCGACCGATCATTACTCCCTATTCTCGTCTCCTCGCCGCCGTCCTACAACCCCTCCACAAACCTCCTCACAACGTTCACGTGATCAATCGAGTTCTGGTGGAAGACGGAGGCGGCATTCGGTGGCTTCGTCACCTCTAACACCCGTTTCCTCCCCGGTTCTTGTGCAGATACCCTCACAATCGCCAGACCCACTTCAACTTCTCTCCCCTCGGCATCCTCAGGCACCACATTTCCTTGCATCACAGTCCAATCTCCTACGAGTCATTCCTCACCATGTCCGTTCACCTCCTGTGATGATCCCAGAGGATCCAGAACCACTGGGTCGCTATTCATTGCGTCGTCGAGAAGCTCGACAGTTAAATCCATATGCCTATGACAAGTTGTTATACAAACAACAACTAAAGTACCATCCTGATGCTGTCGTTAAATTCCGCCATCCTCGGCATCGCCCTGATTCCGGCGGGGTGGGTGAAGACGGCACACAAGATGAATTCGTATTTCCCTTTGATAATCCGGATGAAGATGGTGACTATGTGGATGCAGGAGGCGAAAGTGGCAGGAGGAGAAAGAGGGTGCTGGGATTTGACAGAAACAACGGGTCAGGGGAAGATGGCCAAGGGCTGGAGGTAAGACGGATGGACGAGGGTTGGTTACCTGAAGCCTTGAAGGCGGTATCAAGCAGTGATGAGGATGACAACGAGATCCGTAAATTAGCGAAGAGGGTTCGCAGGGAACGGGAGAAAGCGGAGGCATTAGCCAGAACTGAAGCTAGGAGAGCTGCCGCGGAAGCTCGCCAGGCAGAGACGGAGACCGGGAAAGCGGCGAAGAAGAGACCTAAACCTTTTCCGGTTCACGAGAATGCTGAGCATGTATCCACACGTTTTCCTGAACGCGTTGCTCTTCCTGTAAGTCTTGTTATGCAACGCTTCATTGTCTGCCTAAAGCCGGACTGTTGTCAAACAGCAACCGTCGCCTTCCCCGTCCCTGTTCTCCCGAGCACATTCGGAGCCCGCAATGGCTCCATACTCCCCATCTCCCGCAAGATCACATTTCAGACCTCCCGTGCCGTCTCGGGTTTCTTCCCTTTCCCCAACTTCTAGCTCGAAACCTCCCCGATCACTTGATTTCAGTTTTTATCTGCAACAAGAAGACTCGTACCGGTTTGATGACGATGACCTGCTGTTCCCGCGAAATGTTTCACCGGTCGATCATTCTGTTATTTATTCTGTCCCACCAAGTCCCTCTGGACCGCCAACGACATCTGGTGCTAGTGCTCTACATTCGAATACTTCGGGCATGGAGTCGGAATCGGACCAGTCGTCCACCGTCGAAATGAGTTCCAAGGACAAGAAACGATTTCGCGCGCTGAAGCGTATGATGCCAGCCGCGATGATCACGCGACAACTTGGGAGGACCAAGACTGCGCGCCTCCCATCTCCGCGTGCTAGGGTCGTAGTAGAATCGTCAGGGAGTGAGGCAGAAGAAGTCAGAGTGATACCTGGGCTCGCAAGGGTTCGAAAGGGAAGGTATAGGGACGTAGAAGTCAGAGGGGACCCGGAAAGTTCGGACGTGGAACGTCCCGTGGAGGTGTACGAGGGTGACGGGCAGGAGGATGCCGACCTTGGTGCGATGGAAATGCTTTCTGACGGGCAATCAGCCGTTAGGATTAGGCGGACACGAGACGCTTCGCCTCGGCTCAAACGCGAGGACGACGTGATTTCCCTCAGCGACAGCTCTATGCCGGGATCCTCTTCGGAAGACTCGGGAAGTAGCAGCGGTCATGATGAGCAAGCTCACCAATCGCTCTTCGACCGTCCCACGAGAAAGCCAGCGCACGAAAGAAGTCTGATTGACTGGATGTTGAGTCGGACGAGAGATTCTAGCGGGAAGAAGTCCAAGCCTAAACAACCGGCGGGGTCGCGGAGGGCTCGTGGATCTAGAGCACCAAGGCTGAATATTGTTACAAGCGGTGCAAGACGTTATGGCGAACACCATCAGAGTCTCTTGCCTTTCGTTAGGGCTAATACGGGTTCGAATACGACCTCATCGACTAAGCATAACTCGGATCACCGGGATCGGATCATACAGCTCGACCAGGACTCAGCCGAGGAGGGCAAGAGCCGGAAAAAGAAACGGAAACAGCGATCCGGAAATAATCAAGAGCCAGTTTGGAACGTTCATCATGATGCAACACGTATCACGTCGAAGCATCGCGAAGGCAAGTCAAGCCGAGGCAGATCCACACTGGTAATCGGGGACGACGACGAATTTAGGCAGGCTCTGGATCCGGGATGGAGAGCTGAAGTAGAGAGGTGGAACAAACCTGTCTCTCCTGCTCGCCAGCCCGCTAAGAATCTGACGACGAGTTCTTCGGCTGCTCCTCGATCTCGCCTATACCGTCGAACATCTCCCCGACCACAGAATGAAATCCCGCTTCCATTTTACTTCCAGCGCGAAGATGAGTCTTTTGCATCAGTTCACCGTCATATTGCCATCGATATGAACATTACTCCCCTTCCTTCTGGGGTCAAGTTCGGCAATTCATCGTACACTGATAAGGGCCTCCTTCACCAACTCATTTCAGTTACTTCAGGGAATTCGGAAGTTGCACCACCGACGCCTTGCAATACGCAGGGACTCGAGATTGGACCTACTACGTCCGCTGCGGTCTTCAGTGCACTGCTTGGTCCACTGTGCGATCGCCTCGCTAGTGCATTGCGCGACTTCAAGGTCGATGACGCGGGCACGATGAAGGAGTGGGAGTTCGTGACACGCGCTTCGAGTCAGCTTCTTTCGTGGCTCGCCGTTCATGCAGAAGACCAAGAGTTCGTTGCTCTAGAGGTGGCCATACGAGAATATTCGGATGGGTTGTTGCTTGTCCTGGAGTCGCTGGAGACAAGCATATTTTCATTGACTGCGCATTGGTTCATTGTGGAACTTTCTGCCCGCCTTGCGACCGGTATCAAGTACAGGGGAGGGTCAGTGGAAAATGAGGCCCTCATTCAGTCAGCGAAACGACTCATACAACGTCTGCTGTGCATCGACTTACAGCCGGCTTTCGCTACCTTTCGTGCAGCAGAAAGCGACGTGGATGTTACTTCATTGCCTCATCGAGCCGCCGAGTTGTGGGTATGCCTCATACACCTACTTCCAAGCTTCGAAAATTCTCCTGATGCAGCACATGGCCACCCACTCTGGCACCTGCTCGCCGGCTTGTACCCCGAATCTTCTCCCACTGGGGCAGAAGCAAGCGAAGACATGTGGCGCATGATCTTTAGCCTCTGCGCCATCTCGCAATTCTCCGTTCACGGCCTGTCGACCTCCGTTTTTCGGCTTCCAGCAGCTTGGGAGCTTGTGGCTGCTGCCCTCAAGAAGATTATATTGACCACCAATCCCGAGAAGGACCGTCAACTCACACAACGCGCGTTGAAAAAACGAGACGACTACGTATCGTGCGTTGTCTCTAGGTGTTTTCTTTTGTGGAGCCAATGGGGGTGGCGTCTCGACGATGGGATTGTCATGTTCAAGTCTCTCCAAGAGATCTTCCGATCCCGCAATTTTGCCAATCTCCTCAATGAACGCTCGGCTCCTATGGGCTTTCTCGAGAACGGTGATCTGGAGCTGCTATCCAAGCGGGACCCACACGACTCCGTTTTTGAGGTATTCCTGAAGATGGTGGTACAGGCTGTTTACCTGCTGGATGCGAGTGTCGAACTGGACCCAAAGCAACGCTCAGCCCATATCAAGAAACTCCTTCAAATGGCTGTCCCCGTCAGTCCTGTCCCCTTCTCCCGTTCCGCTCCTCCCTCCACACACTCCCTCTCCATGCTTGTCAATCGTTTTAGCGCGATGGCAGTCGCTGTACATCTCGATCCTATGTCTTCCAACGTCAAGTTCCGTATTGGCCAGGCGAGGCGATGTGTAAGCTTTAGAGATGCGGATGATCACTCGAGAGTGGCATGTGTATACGGGATGATGAATTTCGCGATGATTGTCAGGCATCACAAAATTGTTGGAGGGTTAGAAGAAGTACTGGGATGGTTGGGGGAGATGGCAGATGTGCTCATGGATGAGTATAAGGTGGGAGAAGCAGGTGCCGTTGGGAAAAAGTCCACCATAACCTTGGTCCAGTTGCTGATTGGATCGGTGAGGCGTGTGATTGAGACACAGTCGTTGGACAAAGGACAGAGTCGTGCGGAGTACCCGGACCCAGCACTTTTGGACGGTCGTGAGTGTTCTTCCGTTCGTTCCTTTCGTAGCTGATGTTAGGTTAGCCTGGGTCACTAGGGTGTTCAACCCACGAACTGACCTGGTGACGATTCAACAAACAGGAGTCGAGATCCGGATGCTCGTACAGTCCTTTCTCAATGCTCGGCTGAAAGCACTGCCAGATGTTCAACCACCGCCACCCCCTGTTGTCCACAGCGTCGAAAGTCAAGAGAGCCAGGATGAATATGACAAGTTGCCTTTGGATCTAAACGACGAAGAGCTCCTGGCTGCACTAGGCGAGGAAGCAGAAGCTTCTACTGTCGCTAACCTCAAGTCAAAAGAGGACGCTCTGTGCAAGGTCAGCTTCACTACAGGTGCTTGTGACAATACTCTACAACGTCACATAGGTTCTCGATAAATCCATCACTCCCGCCGTGTATCGCCTCGTCTGTAGACATTTTGGTGAAAGAGAGCATGCGAAGAATGACGCAACGAGTACTAGGGCTGCTGACGAGTGGATAGATTGTTGGGTCGGCTGCGCCAATGTTCTCGTCCAGAACAACTACAAGGTGAGGGCCTTGTTACTGGTGCTCACAATACGATTCATTGGTGTCTGCTAGGACTGGGGGTTATACATGAAGCTCGGTCAGCAATCTTGGGAAAAGATCATCGATGACTCGTGGCGTCGTCGAGTTGGGCTGCGTTTCAACCTGACGCTTCTTCGTCTTGACCCAGGGGCGTATAACGTGAGTCAAACATACATGCTTTCATTCGACACTCTTGTCTGATGGAGCTCCCACAGAAAATGAAGGATGACTTCATTGCTGTGCTGCTAGTAGCCACCCTGTCATGCAAGACAACGATAGAACACGAGTTCATAAGTATGGTGCTATCATTGGACGGGCTACAACATCCTCTACTTCGCGCCACTCCACTCGATCCTATACCCGGGACGGGGAAATACGAAGTCAGTGTGGCCAACTATGAAGTTGTTCGGGGACAATTGATCAAAAGTTAGTCGGCTGTCGTTGCTAGTGACTGATATCATGACCATTGTTGCAGCTGTTTTCACGAACGTCACTGGATGTCTTCGTGCCAGGGTGGATGCTGAGAGCCAGGCGTATGTCGAGTTGGTGGTTATGATGCTGTCGACGATGCGCGACATCTACCAGGTAACTGTTCATCCGTTTCTCTGCTTTGAATGCTCTGACATGTACCTGGAGTCGGTTGAGGAGAAGGCAGAGTATGGCGAGTTTTGTCGGAAAGTGTTTGATATGTTCCTGACCCATCCCGAGCTTGTTTCGCACCCGAGGATGTCAGATGCACTTGGGTGGGGCAGGAGAGAATGGAATATGTAGAGTACGTACAATGTATCTGTTTGGGGTTAGGGTTATGTCTTATGTAATCTACTCGGTCTTGATGCCCATGCTCCTTGAACTTGCTCGTCCGAGTATCTCTCATTTGGATTTCTTTCCGTGCAGCCATGGCGGGGCTCATTTCTCCAAAACCGCTCTCGTATTTGCAGCACACTGCCCAGTTCAACCCATACCAACAACAGCGTCTCGTTGGCTCTGCCCTTTCCGGGTACTCCGAGACCCCCTCGCTCGGTCTACAGCCCCACCAGCAACATATCATCGGCATCCACGAGGAGAACAAAATTTATGCCTTGGTCATCGACCTGATGGACCCTAATACAAGGGAGGGCGCCCTCCTCGAGCTCAGCAAGAAGAGAGAGCAGTATGACGATCTCGCGCTCGTCCTTTGGCACTCTTTCGGTACGCGTCATGCAGCCCCACATCTACACCTTTCGAGCCCTCTCTGACGAGACCTAATTTGTGCGACTTAGGTATTATGCCTGCTCTTCTCCAGGAGATCGTCTCCGTCTACCCCCTCCTGTCCCCACCCAATCTCACCGCACATGTCTCAAACCGCGTGTGCAATGCCCTCGCACTCTTGCAATGCGTCGCCTCTCATTCAGAAACACGTCAGCTTTTCCTCAATGGTATGTACTCCACGAGTGTTATTCCCGAGCGACGACTTAGGTCCTCGCTAGCCCATATCCCCCTCTTTCTTTACCCCTTCCTCAACACGACTTCGAAAACCCGGCCTTTCGAGTACCTTCGTCTTACTTCACTTGGCGTCATTGGTGCTCTCGTCAAGGTATCCACACTGCCACCTTAATTCCATCGCCACTAATGCCAAAACCCAGCAAAACGATAACAACACCGTCATTCATTTCCTACTTTCCACCGAAATAATACCCCTCTGCCTGCGTATCATGGAGACCGGTTCGGAGCTCTCAAAAACTGTTGCGATTTTCATTGTGCAAAAGATTCTTTTGGATGAAACCGGGTTGACTTATATATGTCATACTTATGAGCGCTTCTACGCCGTCGGCACCGTTCTCAGCAACATGGTGAACCAGCTGGTGGAAACGCAAGCCGTCAGACTGCTCAAGCATGTTGTGCGCTGCTACCTGAGGTTGAGCGACAATATGAGGTATGTTCACACGCTGCGCAGTGACGTGACGTGGGCTCATGTGAACTTTAGAGCAAGGGAAGCGCTGCGGGCATGTCTTCCTGAGCCCCTCCGTGACCAAACTTTCAGCGTTCTTCTCAAGGTCCGTGATCATTTTCCCGTGCTGTCGGCCCACTCATCGCTTTTGCAGGGCGATATGGTCACGAAGCGGTGCCTGACTACTCTCCTAAATAACCTCAATGAACAGTAACGCTGAAGCCACGTGGACGTTCACAGCATACTTTCGCGTCTTCACCCTCCTTTCGAAAACGGCCCGCACAGGTGGTAAACTTGGACAATCTGGATAAATTCGATCAACTTGCACTTATATTTGCACCCCCGTCAGACACGTACAATGTACCACCATTTGCTAACTAAACGCTCTCACTAATGTGAACCTTCGGGGTAGAAGTTTGTTGTACTGTAGGATCAAAGAATTCATTCCCATTACACTTGGCGAATATTTAGCGTTCGTGGGAGCCAGTGAGTAAGAGGGACTTGGTCAGCGAAAACAAATATCCCAGCCTCGAGTCTTGACCACCTCCTTTCATCACTAACTACGCCCCGGACACTCGCCCGGATACCTAACTTATGTTCGACACGTTTCACGAATTCTTTGCGGGGGTCCCCCCCACTGCCAATTCAACATGCACAGCTTTCATCGATGGAGAGAACATATGTCTTCCCCTTCTCAAGGTCCCCTTCTACTTTACCATGCGCCAGAATCTCTTCGACAGTGTCCCAGACAACATAGTGGCACTCGCAGCGCCCGTCATGGCTTACTGGACATTGTCTCTTTTCTTCCATTGCCTCGACATGTCAAATTGGACATGGTTAGACAAGTACCGAATCCACGAGTCAGACGAGATCAAGTCCCGCAATCGTGCTACCCGCTCACAAGTCTTCTGGGCCGTCATCCTCCAGCATACTTTGCAAACTTTGCTAGGTTACTATTGGTTGTCAAATCCTCCCGAGATATCCCCATCGAGATGTATGATGGAAATGGAGGCTGTCGGGAGGACGTTGGCACGTCTCGTTAGGTGGGTAGTTGGCCCAGATGCAGGAAACTACCTTTTGGAACTTCGAGGCGCCGACATCACATATTGGTTATACTGGTGGGGTATTCCCGCCGCACAACTCCTCTTCTCCCTGTGAGTCCACTCTCCTTTCTCCGAGTTGCATTCTCATCTCAGTTGGATGCCCGATAGATTCATTGTCGACAGTTGGCAATATTTTCTTCACCGCTTGATGCACACGAACAAATTCCTCTACAAGCACTTCCATTCTGTGCACCACCGGCTTTATGTGCCCTATGCGTTCGGTGCACTATACAATCACCCTCTCGAGGGATTTTTCCTTGACAGTGTTGGTGCTGTGGTGGCGGAGACTGTTGCCAACCTCTCCGTCCGGCAAACCATTTTCTTGTTTGCGTTCAGTACCCTGAAAACAGTCGATGATCACTGTGGTTATAGTTTCCCCTTCGACCTATTCCAGATGTTCAGTGGTAACAATGCTGATTACCATGACATCCATCATCAAGTTCGTAGATTTTCCGGCGCTGTTTTCACGATGCTCACTATTATTCTTCCCAATTTAGGTTATCGGGATCAAGTCCAATTTCTCACAGCCTTTCTTCGTTCACTGGGACGTTATCCTGGGAACTCGCATGACGAGGAAAGACATCGAGGAGCGTAAACGGAAGCTCAAGACGACATAAAGAGTGAATGACATGCCCATTCACCTGGTCCGTTGTCATGCAGTTTGCTTTTCATGAAGACACGTTTTTTTTCCTCTCGCCTAGTTTCGAGTTCTTATTTTCTATAGTGTCGTGTTGTAATTATTTAGTGAATGTTTTAATGATGTGATGAACTTCCTTCTCTGGCACTGTTGGAGATATCGAGTATACCTCGGCGTCCCTTTTCGTTGGTGTGCTGTGTCCGTCCCGAAAATGCTCAGAAGACAGGGGCTGTCCGGGAACGGAAGATCTTATCTAGCAATTTTGGTTTGGCACATCCACCATCCAAGAAAGTGAACGACATACATACTGCTGTATACTACCCATCATGTCCCATGATCAGTTCTTCCCTCCCATTGGGCAGCTCGCGAAACAGGCAGACGATATGCCGGAGGAACTCACCGTCCCTGATGGTGACGTCCAAGAGGACAGACCTCTGGAAGAGATCGAGTCTCTCTGCATGCGATGTGGGGAACAGGTGAGCTCCAGGCTGACCTCCCTCCCTGGTCAGATCTTTTATACACACGCCTACTCATCCCCGCTGACTTTGATTGCAGGGAATGACTCGCATGATGCTCACGTCCATTCCGTACTTTGGAGAAGTCATCGTGATGAGCTTCCGCTGCGAACACTGTGGTGGGACGAACAACGAGATACAGTCTGCTGGTGCCATCCGAGGTGCGCTTGCTTCACTCCCGACGCTTGGGGAAATACTGGGACGTCGTTTCTGATGCAACTGGGGCTTGATGATGGATAGAACATGGTGTAACTTATACCCTCGAGGTGCTTCACCGAGGCGACCTCGATCGTCAGATCGTTCGCTCGCAAGCATGCGAGATCTCTATTCCCGAGTTCGAGCTGACGCTTCCACCAAATGAGAGAGGACAACTGACGACCGTCGAGGGTCTGTTGCGTAACATCGTGGCCGACCTTGGCGCCGACCAACCTCTGAGACGAATACAAAACGAGGCCGCTTACGTTAAAATCCAGGGAATCATCGACGGACTCAAGGAGATTATAGATGAGGAAGAGGACGAGGATGAGGAAGATGTCGAATCCGACCCGCCAGTCGTTGAGAAACTTAAATCAGATCCGGTCAAGAAGACGGTCACGATCACACTGGACGATCCGTCTGGGAATTCGTTCCTGGAGTTTGTCGGGAGCATGGCTGATCCCAAGTGGAGTCTCAAGACCTACACTAGGACCCTTCAGCAAGCAGCTACCTTAGGACTGGCTGTTCCGGATGAACGAGAAACGAAAGATGGGGAGGAGGACGCGGGGGATCAGAAAGGAGCCGAGGGAGAAGACGAAGGTTTTGACGGGAAGAATGACGAGATCTTTGAGTTCCCGGGGGTTTGCCCGCGCTGTGGACGTGCACTGGTGACTCGAATGAAGAAAGTATCTATTCCCTACTTCAAGGTAAGTGGTTATTTGGCTTTACAATCCGAAAGAACTAGTGAATATCGTTTCAAGGAAACGTTGATTATGTCGACGAATTGCGAGAGCTGTGGATATCGAGATAATGAAGTCAAGGCTGGCTCAGCGATCTCGGAGAAGGGAAAGAAGATCACCTTGAAAGTGGTTGACCAGGAGGACCTGAGGAGAGATATTCTCAAGGTTAACAATAACCTGTCTTCTTCACTAGTGCGGAGTGATGACTGTAACCTTTCTAGAGTGAAACCGGCGGATTGATAATCCCGGAAATTGACCTTGTCCTCCAGCATGGAACACTAGGGGGACGATTCACGACCCTGGAAGGGATCTTGGACCAGGTCTACGAAGAGCTCTCCCGCAAGATGCTTGTGACAGGTGACTCAAGTACGGTCGGGGATGAGGACCGTGAAAAGTTCCGAAAATTCTTAGAGGATCTGAATGCAGTTGAGCAATTTACAATTATCAACGTATTCCATGTTATATTCATCCCGTACGCCCAGATCAAGCAGGTCGAACGAGAGTTCACCATTATCCTGGACGACCCTCTGGCGAATTCATATATACAGAACATATACGCACCAGACCCCGACCCAAACATGACAATCGAGACGTATGAGAGGAGTTGGGAGCAAAACGAAGAGCTAGGCTTGAATGACATGAAAGTCGAGTCATACAGTGGCGACAATCCAGTGGAAGGCAACAGTGATAAAGGGGACAAGTCGTGATTAGATGGTTGTTTACTATAGAATTTGTACTTGCATTTCGAGGAATCAGTGTAGAAGGCTAGGAGCTCAGGTTCAGCCAATTATTGCGATACCCGTTTGCAGTGGAGACAAGGTAGACCTTGAGCTTGAGAACCAATGTCGGCACATATGGTTACTATCAAGAATACTCAGGGTTCGATAGTGGGAGCCATCGACCCTCTCTGGTAGCCAAGACACTGTCATCGGGTCGCAGTCACATTGATGTGGAATAAACGACATTCCATTCAATAACACCTTGTTTCTAAAGGCCTGGCTGGTAGACTCCTGAATCTACGATCACTCAAGCACCAGGATACTTAGGTCTTTGCATGCCAGGCAACCATCCGATCCTGAGATGTCTACTTTCTCTGGACAACGGTCCTGATCTCCGATGCGTTCACCTTGGTCCTGTCAGTGTTTTCCATTGAGCGTGAGTCCATCTAATGGGGAGAAATATCATGATGTGAGCCAAAACCTACGTCATAGTAACAATAAAACCCCTGTCCAACGTAGTTCTGGTACCTTGATGTCAACAACGGGTCAGCCTTGGGTTCCCAATCCACGTGTTGGAATGACACTCACAGGCACCGTGTTCCGTAATCTTCGGTTCCCTCGATTTCATAGTAACAGCGCGCGTAAGGGTTCAAGTAATAATCATCATCAACCACTCCAACGCAGTTGGCGCAGTGCACTGCTGCACCATACGTAGCACATGCGAGAACGGCGACGACGCGAAGAAGCATCGAGTCACTGAGTATGAGGGGTGTATATGTGTATTGAGGATCGACTGTTGACTCCTGAGAGCAAGCGCGGAGGGACGGTGCGTGCGACATGGGCTTTTTATTCCGTCTAGTCTTCCTCTTTAACGGCCACAGGACTAATGTCCGCCATCGTCCAGAGGCGGATATTGAAGAGTTTCAGTGAAGCAGCGGTGGGTGATCCAAAGGCG
>JBBPNR010000578.1:0-20821 GCA_038091015.1 Boletus vermiculosoides
ATCGTCTGACTGCTTCCCTGTTGATGAAGCAGCCCGTAGCTCCAGAATCCAAAAGCGCGCGCGAGCCAACGATTTTGCCATCCTGTTTCCAGATCGAAAGGGGAATGCAAATAGAATTTGATTTCGATCCGGAAATAAATACAGGGGCTATCATTACGGAAGGCACTGACGTTGGTTCAGCCCTTCCGCCTAAAAATGCACCAGCGCTTGGGAGCTCTTTGTTGCACCACCTGGTGCCCTCTTATCCTTCCCATCAGGGTGGTTACCGGCTAAGGATAGAGATGCGGGTTCCTCTTGGGCCTCGAGGACATGGACGTGTTCATCGTTCCACATAGCGGCTTCCTGTCCCTCTAAAGGGACACCCTCTTCGTTGAGGGTGATGTCAAAAGAGGACCTCAGTGTCCTCAAAATTTCGTCCTGACTTTGCCCACGTGAAAGGTCTTTAATGAATTCATCCAGCGGGTCCGAGGTGGTAGAGGATGGTCTCCCAATGGGGGGTTGGGTCTCCACAGCTCTGGTTCTTGCTCCGGTAGATGGACCGTTGTTCTTCTGATAGCCTGGATGATTCTTTGTAGAACAGCCTTTCCTCTTGCAAACAAAACACCTATGCTCCTGGATACATTTGAGACGCTCGCTAGGACTGATGGTGATTTTATCAACATTCATAGCATTGGGATCGTGAGCATGACCATGGCCTCTGTAAGACAGTTTCGGATCTCTTCTGATGTTTCTGATCCACTTGTAGTTACCCTCGATCTTGGACGACTTCTTGTAGACGTCCTCCATAGAGGTGGCGGTCTGGAGGGTTCCGGACATGGTAAGTTGGGTGGTGATCTGTGGGTCAAGTCCTCAGAGGTACCATTCCAAGAGTGCATTGAGGTCGGTGATCTTGGATCATACGGAGAGGAGCGAGAAACTTGAGACGTATTTCTCAAAGCCTCTGGGGTCTCTAGTGTCCTGTACAAGTGAAGAGAGTTCCACTCGTGCTTGGGCAGCAGTGTCATAAGGAGTGAAGGTGTTGGTGAACGCTTCCTTGATCGCGTTAAAGTGGATTTGTCCATGGGGGATCTTGCCGTCTTTAATTTTGGCAAGCCACGCTTCTGCGAAGGCCTTTCCTCGTCCTTTCTGCATACGATTGAGAAAGACGTAGGCCTTGGCGAGGTCTCCGAGCGTATCGTTGAGGGTGAAGTAGCCCTCCATAGCCATGAGCCATCTGTTTGCATCTGCGGATTCTCCGGAGAACTCCTCTGGTAGGGCAGCTTTAACTCCGGGCATGTCGTCGTCTTCGTCGTCTTCGTCTCCTGGTTCAGGGTCGTCGGGGTTGGGTGGGTCCGGGAGAAGATCTGTTCTTCTAACAAAACTTTCGTATGCCTGTCCGTCGTCGTCAGGGGAAGAGTCTTCCTTTGGGGCCTCAGAGATTGGTTGGATGGGGACGTCAACCTGTATCTCGGGTTGGTGGTGGTATCCAGAGGAAGAGGCTCGAGAGAGAGCAGGAGATGGAGTAGTACGACGAGGGGGAGGTGGTACGAAGGGTGTTGTTCTAGGTTGAGAACTAATCCTTCTAGAGGATTGGGGAGAGTCGGTATGGGGGATGGGAGAGAAGGCGGAAGATGGGGGATTGGGTTGGGGAGGGGAGATGCGTTGCTCCTCGTCTGAGGAGTTTTCTCTGTCTCGATAGAGAAGAGAATCTAGGCGTATGGACCTCGTCTTGCTCGGTAGCCTAGACTACCACCGGGTAGTCTCCAGGGGGTTCGGGCTGGATAGCACCGGTAAGGTATAACCTTAATCTTTTGTTACGACCAGTAACAATGGTACACGTTCATGTGTACGAAGACTACGACCGTCTGAGAACGGAGTTGAGTCTTGACCTCGTTCCTTCACTAGGGCGACTCCGTAGAGGAGTTAAGTGTGAACGGCCTAGCTAGAGCTAGCAGTACCTGGACTGGCCAGGAGTTGGAAGAGTAGAGGATGAGGCAGCGGTGAGGCGAGGCACGAGGGAGGGGATCTCGAGGAACGGAAGTCCACACGAAATAGTGTAGATTAAGGTTAAGAAGAAAGGAGGATACAGGCGGCGCCCTAATATATATACTGAGGACGTTTAGGGCCGGTATCGGAGTCCGAAGTATAAATAAGGTAATGACGCGTCGCATCGCGTAGCACGTGATATAAACGAACCGTGAAGTAAGGGAATATGAACAGCCGCAAGAGAGGCTGTGAGGAGGCAGTGTCTGTAGGTGAGTCATAACGAGTCAGGGATAAAGGGAGATTGCCGAAGGCGATGAAGGAAGGAAATGTCCGGAGGCAGAGAAGGGGAATCGCCGAAGGCGATGAAGAGAGGGTACTGCCGAAGGCAGTGAAGAGGGATTGTACCGGAGAGGCCCGACGAAGGCTATGCCTCGAACAGGGATTCATCTAGGAGGTCGGCCCACGTAGAGGCAGGGATGTCGTAGTCCCTTAGGTCGGAGAAGAGGGAGGAGAAAAGGGAGGTGCCGGGATGGTCCAGGTGAGAAGGTGGGGTGACCGACGAAGGGATTGGAGTCGGTAAACGAGGAGGAGGAGTCGTAGAAGGAAATTGGTAAGGGGTCTCCTCCAGAACCGTAACACTTTGTTTATGTCTGATAGGCTGTATGTATATTTCTGGTCATCTTCCAAATATGGGAAGATGTTGGTGAAATCTCTGATCAGTCTGCTGCAATTCTTGCTGAACTCAGGTGTTATTCTGACTAGTGAAAAGGGTTCAGTGAAGTAAATATGCAAGCTAGTATGTTGCACTCCAGTATGTCAGATCTCTTTGTGCTGTTTGAGCCATGCTACATTGTACTCCTGCAGGTGAGCACATGGGATTCAGAAGAAAATATGGTTATCAACCCATTTGTCAAGCAGGTTAGTACTGTGTGCCCATAGGATCTTTGCTCCTACATCTGCAATATGCCTATATGCATTGCAGGAGGGGGATGTGCTAAATGCTATACAGGTGTCTATGCAAGCATGTGAGTCTGAAATACAAACCACTGTAGTCAGCCATTGTGAGGGGTGCGGTGGAATGGTTTGATAGGCTTCAGTGATGTCTCAAGTGGCTGCTTGAGATCCTGTTGGGAGATAGGAGATCAATGAAAAAATTTGCCCCAGGTGCATGGGAATAGGGTTGTATTGATGGCATTGTTAACAGATGGATTTGGAAAACAAGAAGAGATTTTGAGGGGAAAGGAGAAATTTTAAATAAGTCTAAATTTACTAGGGTGCTGGGATTTGGGTATCATGGACAATGGCGATGATTGAAATGGTCTGAGGACATCTAATATACTTGCTATGAGGAAAGGTCCAATATATCTACCCTTAGCAAATTCTTTGCTTATGATATCCTGGAATTCAGATGCATAGAGAGAAATTGTGGTGTTATCCACTGGGGATTGTACATGTACATAATCCCATGTGTGTTTGTTGGCACATTGGATGACTGGAGTGTTGTGTTTGCTGTGTCTGAGATACTGCACAGACTGGGAGGATGAGGGTGGTGGAGGAGTGATCTCTGGACACTGGCATGTTTGACTGTTGTTCATTTCAAAAGGTGTGCTGTCTGTTGCCTTGTGCTCTGTCAGTTGGATCTCTGACTGGTGGAGATAGGGGGTATTTGGAAATGCTGGGAGTGTGTGCATGCAAAGGTCTGTGATGGTTAGCTGATGTGCCTGGATATGGTGACCAGTTTATTGTCTGTATACAATGAGAGAGAGGATTTTGTGGACATATAGAGTCCATGATGCTGAGGTGATGGCATGCCATATGCAATTGCCCATGAAGGTGGTACAGGATGGGCAAAATGATGACACACCATCAGATGACATGTTTGGGCATGACAAGGCCAAACAAATGTGCCCATGTTCCAGACAAAGCCTGTATGGGTGTAATAACCTGCATATAGAGCTGGGATGGGCATGGGAGAAGTGGTGATAGAAAGGAGAGAAGAGAGGGGGGGAGAAGGTAGAAGGGTGAAAAAGAAAAAGATTAGCAGAGCCAGACTACTGGCTTCCTGGGATATGCACCAGTTGAATCACATTGATCAATCTTGGCTGCATATGCATTGTTAAGTGCTTCCTGATGGTACTTGTATAGGCATTCCATATTCAGTGGAAGGAGGCAGAAAGTGTTTGGTGTTTCTAGCATCTTGTACCAGTCCCTTCAGACTCTTTCCTGGTAAATGAGAAGAGTTTTCTTCCAGGTGTTGCTGAGGTTGTGGTGCCAGTCATGGGATTCAAGAGCAATCCAGAAATCTCTGATCATGTCAACTTGCTCTTCAGGCCATTCCTGTTACCTTAGGGAGTTTAACATCCAGTAGCTGGCCTGGCTGAATTCTTCTCAGGAGAGATGCTTATCCTTGACCTTGTGCTTTTCACTTTTGTTGAAGCCATGGTCTGAAAGGTCAGGCCTTTGTCCATTTGGACTAAGGTGAGGAGGTCATCATCTCTGAAGCTGTCTTCCTTTGCTTCATGAATTCTTTTGTTGATGAAACTATAAAAGGGAATATAATTGCCTTTGTGCAGCTTGTTTAGAGCATACTACAAGGGTAGCACAAGAGCCATGAAGGGGAGCAGGCAATCAGGTATTGGAGCAAACTTGTCCTTGTATTTCTTTTGCTTCTCCTGTTTTGCTTCTTTCTTCTCCTCCACTTTTTGGAGGACATGCTAACATTTCTTTTCTTGCTCTTGTTCTTGCTGCTGGCATCTCACTACAGCTTCTGCATCTTGCTGCTATATCCAGGCCACAATGGCTTTGGTGTTGTTGAAATGCCACAAGTTCCTGAGAATGGCTGTGGTTTCTATATTAGTACTCCTTTCTATGGTGAAAATGAGGTGGGCCTTAGCATATTCAGGTATCATGTAATCCAGGCATATGTCTTGGTTGGGATCTGCCATTGGTGTGAGGAATGAGAATGAAGCAGCTACACGAATGGCAGGGAAAAAATGAAAGTGTTGCTGAAGACTGAAGCTCTGTGAGAGTAAAAAAGGTGGCAAGAAACAAAGAAAGATGCCACCTTGCTTTGCTTACCTTGCAGACCTCATCCTGTGCCACCTCATGACTCAGCTTATGTAGGATATCAATTGTTATTGTCTAGCAACCAATCAAATTGTGGCAATAAACCATTTCAGATTTAAGTGGTGTTGAGGACCAGTTCTAAAACTTGGTTAACACAGGACCATGTAGGACCATTATCTAACTTCATTTTTGGTAGATAGTATAGGGCCTTTGATTGTACCACCTACATTGATCCTTAGTAGTTGTTAGGAGTATGCTCTGATGTCAACTCTAATGCCAGAGATGACTGGGAGGATGGGATATTGGCTTCACTGTATGTGGTGCATTTTTACACAAGCCCTTGGTCCCAGATTTCAGAGGGTTGAAGGTGTTAAGACTTAAGATATTTCAAGGTGTCAAGTTAAGCAGAGATTCGGAGGGGAGTTGTCAAGACTCAGTCAGAAACCAGGAGCAGAGGATAAACTAATATTCAAACTAAGGAGTTTACAGGAGGTTCTCAGAGTATATAAAGGAATGACCAGAATTCCCTATCCACCCCACTTTTGTCTTGTGTCTTTCCTTTTTTAGTAATATTTGTCAGCGACACACTGGTCGGTTTCCACAAACTCTTCCTACTGATAACCTGACTATAGAACCCCTTGGGACAACATTCCCCTTGCACCTACACACTTATGTATTATTTGTTTTACCATTTGAACACTGCAATTATTTATTTATTCATTTCTCTCTTTGCTGACTTAATCTCCCTTTTCCATGACCTTCCATCATATTCCATCATCTGTTAGCTCCTTGATTACCAACAGTTCTTTGATGTTCTTTGACATCCTATGTCTCCTTGTTTGTCTTTTCATTTCTTCCTTTCTATTTAAACCCTTGTAGCTCTACCTCTGTCTCTAAGTTAGACCTACTTGATGTACTGTAACCCATACTTTGTTCCTTGGATCTCCAGGATCTCTCTGAGTTGTCATTGTACTTCTGAGTCAACACTCTTTGTTTTACCCTCATCATTGTTGAAGACCAACAAGACCATTTACTTGAAAGACCAAGTCTACTTCTATCCCTACCCAGGCTAGTTATAACACTCTATGTCTTTGGAAGTGGAATCTACTGTGGGATTAGTAAGGCTGAAGACAAGGGAGACCCAAGTGCCTAGGTTCAAGTTGACTCTGGTCCCATACAAAATACTCCCTTATCATTGGAGACTGTCTCCAATAGTAATCCAATCAAGAGGAAGTTGGTAAGATTGACCTTGTCCTCAGCCTTGAGGAGCAACTTGAGTGGCTTATCTCCAGTGATATCAATGGCATATCTGCCAAACCTCATTCTTCCTCTAAGTCCTCCATACTACCCATCCCAAGTGGTCCTGGAATTCATGCCAATGACTTCCTTCTTGTTGAGAGAAAGTATATCCATAAATTCTTGTTTTGCTGAATTTTCTTCAGCAGCTCATTCAAGGCAAAATCTCTTGACTGTTTGCAGCACATTAGAGGATTCATGTCTGTTAACAAGCAGTTCAGTGCTGAGGGGTTACCACTGGACAATAGAGACCTTATCTTTGTTGCTGGGAGTCCTTTTCTCAGCCTCATTTGTTTCAATGACCAAATGGTCACACTTGCATTGTTTCACTCAACTTCAATCTTCAAAAATGGTGTGTCACAAATAGCCATTAACACAAAGACTCTCCTCTCTCCTGTTGCAAAGGTGAAAGTTACTGGTGACATCCTGCTGCTTCATCTGTTGGTGGACTCAGATACAGCAGAGAATTCATGGATTTGGACTGACATGTACCTCAAATCCTTATCTCCTGTGCCTAATGCCCATGTTTCAACTCAGAAAGTTGTTAAGCTCAGCGTGCATGGCTCACTTATTGAGCCTATCAACCCAAGTATTGTCACAGCCTCAAAGCACCTATCTATCAAGCACTGCACAGAGATCAACTCCAAGGACATTACATGGGTGTTGAAAGAGGATATAATGGAGGCCATGATTACAACTATTTGGAAGTGGTTGAATGGTCAGAAGGTGCCTATATCCAACATTATCTTGTTAAGTGGGCAGTATGATGGTTTTCCCTATTCAAAAGACAATCATACATGACTTGCTAGACTTCTTCAGTCATATTCTAATGATACACTCCAGGAACACCAGCCCTTCTCTGCTCTACAGCTATACAAGCACTTTCTGAAGCCAATATGACCAGCAGTGAGATGCTATGTGCACTATGCCACAAGCCCACAAGCAACTTGTGATCACATATGGGAGGACATATCCTTCACTCAATCTGTGGAGTCCCTGAAGAGTTACCAACACTGGTTGGTCAGCTTTTACCTTGCAGGTTCTATGGTAGCTTGGGTAACCCAGATTGCATCATCAAGCTAAAGAAGACAAAGTGAGTGATGGAGGTCATTACAGATTGTCCTCATACAGTATCATTCAAGTATGGGTTCACAGAGAAGGAGTTGGAATCATGCCCATGTTACAATGTACCAGTCATTTGTACACTTTGCCTTTATCACAAGAAAGGGACTGATGTCAAGCTTACAGTCTGGAGATACAACATGGAACAACACATGAGCCTTGCACACTGAGAATATGCACACTCCGGGAAGATGTTGGAGTTATCTCTCCCTGCAGAAATGGATTATGCTATTATTGTCACAATCCTTGAAGAGAAGAAACTTGGTGTTCTAGTTTGTTCCTGTGACTCACTCAAGGCATTGAACCATGAGAGCACCCACCCACCAGGATCCACATCCTCTGGACAGAAGAGACAAGCCAATGCTTAACAGTTCAGACTCATTATTACTTCATCTGACAGTAGGAAATGCACATGCATCACAAAGGGCTAGTACTAGTACAATTATTATTCTTTTTCATGCTTTTCATTGACAACATTGCAATTTTTCTATCTCATATGCTTCACTACCATTCCCACTGCCTTTCATTACACACTTTACAGTGGTATTGTCATTTTTCTGTAGGTAGTTGCTCTTTTCTGTCACTCTCTACAAGCCATCTATGGGTTATAGGGTCTTGTCACATCCACACATCTCATTTGTGATCAAAACCAAAATAGGATATATTGTGTGACACTAATACTAAATTTGTCATGATCATCACTGTGACAGGGGGGATGGTCCCTCCAAAGGAAACTGCAGCTCAATGTCATGAACATATCTCATCACACATTTCTTGGGTATTGTGCTATTTAAGTAGCAGTCTATGATCAGTCATGTATATCTGCTAGCTAATGACAATATGATCCCATCCATTTTCAAGTGCAGGCTCATCACCTTGAATGTCTTGTAGCTCACTCACACTCTTCACATCATCATCCTGAACAAGATCCAACCAACTCCATGACCCTAAACAGAGCAGTGCGCAGATAGATTGGACAGACAACTTGGAGCAAATATGAGTAAGGAGGTGGTGGCCATGGCTGAAAAGATGTTCAACATCAATTGAGGTAGTTGTTAAGGATAGTTAATGAATTACTGTACTAGTTGTGTAGATATGAGACATATCAGGTATGGTTAAATAGTCCAAGGCCATTTGAAAGAGCTGAGGATAGGTGCTTCAGCATTTGTACCACCATGCAATGGGTTTGGTGACATGTTCAACCTCTGTAGCTAGGTAGTGGGCAAGTTCTGAGTGGAGTTCAGCAGACTTGGAAGAAGCAAGAGTGGACAGGCTGTCAAATATATTGACCTGGATGTGGGGTATTTATCTGTTGAGTACTATAGTGGCATCAAATATTAACAAATTAAATACCTTTTTGGCAATCTTGTGGGCTGGTGCAACCTCTTCAATATCTGAGTCCACTATATCATCAGTTCCATTGTGGTTCATGTATGTTCACTTGAACTTGGTGGTAATGAGCTCTTTGGCAGTCTTGATCCAGTTGTCAGGCCAGTGTGCCACTTTGAAATATGAGAGTTTGTGGTATGGATGTAGTACTAAATTCTCAAATCAGTTCTGTATTGACAGTTTGATCATGGACTTCTTACCCATAGCAATATGGTACAATTCTGAGTTATCCATGCATAAATAGTAGTGGTTGAGGGTCTTTTTTGCAAGCAAGACAGCAAAGCAGATGGCCAGGAGATATTTCCTATCATGTGAGTATGTTGTGAGGGTTTTGTTAATATGATCCATTGCAGGAATGACCATCACAAGATTGGATGTTGATTTTGAAAAGAAAAGTGTGGTGTCCTTGAGCACCTAGCAGAGATGAGGTAAGTTTGTTCATGTTTTGTTTACCAATGTGAAATGCTCACACATGCAGACACTGCATGGCCTATCTTCAGGACATTGTGGAGTTATTCAACCACCATCCACTTTTCATCAGTCAACTTAAATTTCTGCAAGCCAAGGTCTCATCATTGGGTCACCTGGTTGATGGTGATTCAATGGTTCAGTGCATATCCAAGCATGTCAAAAGTCAAGTTCCAATGTGTTGCAACATCCCTTGGCAAGTTGGTAATATTCAATTGCAGCTTCTTCAGGATTTCATGCCAGGCCAGAAGAATAATTGTAGTCAAGTTGATCATTTTGAAGGCAAGTCAACAGAGCTGAAAATATGGTCAGATCCAGTGGTACATTCATTGCATGTACTTTCATGAACCTTCACCAATGCTAACTTGATGGGGCATATTGACCTCTCGATTGCCAGCCATTTATCCTCCATCAAATCATCTATTACATCAACCCACCCTTCATTGTTATCACTCTCATCATTTCCAGGCTTGTCACTGCCTGTCATCTCCTCCTCAGCCAATCTGGTCTGCAACTCTTCCAATTCATGGTCCCCCTCATTCCCTTTTTTGCATCAAACTGCAAGATCAACATCTTTGCAATCAAATTCATGATGTGAAGAAAACAGTGTGTCTGACTTGCTGCACCCATGAACATGGGTATACACTCAGCCAGCCTCTCTATCATCACATTGTTATTTGATGTATTATTGCATGTCATGGCAAGAATCTATGCAATCTCTCAGAACCAGGTAAGTGTCAAATTATTTGTGGGCACACCTTATTGGCTAACCCAAACTCCTCCAGCATCATTGAGAACACCATTGCTAGCTCATGCCCGGTGTGTAACTTAGTGTTGTCATGGCTCAGCTAATACTGAGCTGGCTCTCGTATAACCTGGCTTAGCTGCTTATCCAGCTTGGCAAGTCATGTGCAGCCATTCTTGGCAACTCAGCTTGGCCCAGCTAGCCAGCACAGCCAGCTCTCAGTTGGATGATAGTCAAGTTGGCTGCAAGCCAACTTCAGCCAACTTTAGCTGATTTGATCTGCATGTACCATACAAATGGATTTATGTACATATGAACACAGTTTGTAATACATATGGTAGTATGAACATTTATACAACCATTTTCAATATAATCACAACTCAAGGAATGGTGGAAGTGGTTGCAACAGAAGTCTGATGGGAATTGGAGCATAATGAACAGAGAAAAATATCAAAATGGGTATCATATGTGTGATGGTGATGATTGATTAGACAACTTACTTGTATCATTGTATCTTGGAATCCCCAACAGCAGTGCTTTTGTGTGTGGATGAGCCAGGTGTCCTAGCAAATCTGCAGCCTTTCTGAGCTGGAATTATGGGGGCTGCAGACAAGGAAGGTCTGAGAGGAGGAGCCAAGTCATCATGGACAGCTGGGTGCAGATCAGGTAGGTAGATATCATATGAAGCAGGTCTGGCATTGATACTGAAGAACAATGATTGGACATAGTCATAGTCCAGTTCTTCCAAAAAGAAGAGATTGCAAATATAGGAGAGGAAGACCACAAGCTCCTGTGGTAGCCCAGAGTATAACACCTTGACTGGAGTTTCCCGCTTCATCCTAAGGATTGACAATGGGACTATGGGGTTGGCTTGGAGCCAAGGGAGTGAGCCACACAATAGATATATTAAAACATAGGTGAGGAACTCAATGTTAGAATTGTGCTCCAGTAGTAACTCTGGAATGCTGGAGTTGACTGGGGGTTGGGACATTGGCTTCATCATATGTAGTGCACCCTTACACAAGTCCTTAGTCCTGTATTTTGGAGTGTCAGAGGCGATAAGACTTTAAATATTAGAATATCAAGTTGAGCAGGGGTTTCAAAGGTAAGTCATCAAGACTCAGTCAGAGAGAAGTAGAAGATAAACTAATATTTGAACTGAGGAGTTTACAGGAGGATTTCAGAGTATATATAGTACAGAGGAGCACAGCAATAGTAATGGAGTTCATAGGGTTCATAAAGGTTTGGAGTACAAGTGTTGCTGGAGCTGTGCTGCTAAGTGAGACACAGGTTCAGAGGTAAGTAAAAAGTGGAACTAGTGCAAATAGGAAACAAGGGAAAAATGGAGTGAAGCAGAATGGAATGGAGATGGACATATATGGATATATATATTTAACAAGTTCAGAGATCAGGAAATACATCTCTAAAGAGAACACACTGGAGTTTGTAGCAGGAGTAACAGAGTTGTACTTAGAAATTTTAGGATATAACAGTATCCCCCTGTTAGGCCTGAATCCCTGAAGGCCTATTCAAGGTTGAGTGCAGAGTTGAAAAATTGGTGATGTCCACTCGGGGATATATAAAGTCCAATGTGGCTTGTCCATTCTTCTTTATTGCAACTACTATCATGTTGGACATTGAAAATATCAAGACATGGCCTAACACATGCTTGGCAGAGTGTGACAATGATGCCAACTTGTGTGCTGCAAAGTTCACTGAGCAGTGATGAAGGGCAAAGGAGAAGAAGGCAGAGGAGGAACAAAGGAGGGCAGAGGAAGAGTGCCAGAGAGTGGAGGCAGAGATAAGGTGCAAGTTGGTGGAGGCAGAGGCAAGGCACAAGGTGGAGGAGGAGGCAGCCAAAAAGAGGGTGAGTCTGTAGTGCCTCAGGTGTTGTGTGCTAACCATCATAGGCAAAGCAGGTCCAAGCAGAGCAAAGCACCACCAAGGGAAAGGGGAAGACAAAGGAGCAGGCAATGCCAGAGTGTGCCCAGTGCTCAGACTGCAGGTTCAAGTGTGAGCTTGGGCCCAGCAAATTGATGTTGTGCATGGGCTGCATTGAGGCAAAGGTCAAGTGTGTGCAGCCAGGTGCAGAGAAAACAGAGAGACAATGGAAGAGGGCAGAGCTTGTATTTCCATGGGAAAACAAGAAGAGAGCATGGATGGAGGGAGGAGCGAGTGGTTTAAAGGTGTTGGAGTTGGGTGAGGTGAGCTTGGACTGCCTGGAGGCTGCCTGGGTCTCAAAGGAATTCTGCCATCTCCTCAAGGTGGTGCTGAGGCAGTTGGACCACCACAATAAGCTGCTTGAGTGGCTTATTGAGCTCAAGGTGGAGGAGTTGTATGGAGTGGAATGGGAGGTTGACAAGGACACAGATGTGGAGATGGGGGAATTGGAGTTGGAGGAGTATGGGCAATTGAGCCCATCCAGAGTAATGGTGGGACTGGGGGGACAAGCAAGTGGAGGAGCAAATGGAGGAGCAAGTGGAGTGATGAGCAGAGTGAGCAGAAAGAGGGTAGAGAGGAAAGTGAGGAAGATGGTGAGAAGAGTGGAGAAAGTGGAGAGAACAAGGAAATGTAAAGTACAAGTTTTTTTTTTCTCAATGTAAGAATTTGACTTGTTATGGTGCAGAGTGAGGTCCATGTTTAGTCAGATATTGGAGATGGAAGTTCTGGACAAGTTTGGAGGCATGGCTGAGTTCAGTGGCCAACAGTCATGATATTTCATCATTAGTACCTTTGTATCTGGACCAATGCACCAAGAGCAACTTGCAATTTCTTTGTCATTGATCTACAAATGTATCTGGGAGTTGAGGATCTCAGAGATCTTGTACTCCAGTTCACTGTCTGCTTCGATTGGAGGTGGTGGAGATTGTACCCTGTTAGGGATAGTGTTGGATACCAAGGGTTCTAGCTGTGAGATGTGGAAAATGGGGTGTACAGATTTCATGAAATTGGGGAGTTGGAGCATGAAGGAGTGGGGAGCCTGCCTGAGTGATGATAGTATAAGGCCCTAGGTTTTTCTTGAAGAGTTTCTTAGAGGGCCTGGTAGAGCAGAAGTACTTTGCCTTAACAAATGCCTAGTCACCAACTTTGAAGTCCAGTGCTGGAGATCACTTGGCATCTCCAGATCCTTAGTATGTATCACTTTTGGGTGGCAGCTATCTCCTCACAAAGAAACTGATGGAGGGAATTGGGGTCAATGGAGTACTTGTGTGCCTTCACAGAGGTGAGGTCATGTTCAGGGTGCACTGTGATGTTGGGGTGGTAGCTCTTGTTAGCGAAGAATGGGGAGACTCCTATAGTGGCACTTGGAGTGTTGTTATATGCAAACTCTGTGAGGGGCAGGAGTTTGGACCAGTTGTCTTGCTGGTAATTACAATACACTCAGAGGTACTGTTCTAGGATCTGGTTCATTCATTCTATCTAACCATCTCCTTCAGGGTAATAACTGGAGGTGAAGTGGAAGTGGATGTCTAGGGCTTTCCAAAGCAAATGGAAGAAGTGCAACATGAATTCAGAGCCTCAATTAGAGGTGATGTGGGAGGGAACTCCATGCTTTGAAAAGATGTTGAGTAAGAAAAGGGTTGCTAACTCTGGAGATGTAATTGTATCATGTGTAGGGATGAAGATGCACTGTTTTGACAGGCAATCTACAACAACAAGTATAGTGGTGTATCCAGAGAATGCAGGGAGTTGTTTGATGAAATCCATGGAGATGGAGTTCCATGGCTTCTCAGGGATAGGGAGTTGTTTCAACAACCCATAGGGCCAGTGTCTTGGAACCTTTGCATGAGTGCAGGAGGTACAGGAGGAGACATATTCCTTGATGAATGTAATGTCCTGATTCCTGGCCATGTATATTTGTGGCGAATAAGTTCCAAAGTCTAGTTCTGGCCAAAATGTCTGGAGAGTGGGTGATCATGTTTATATCAGAGAACTCAGAGTCAGACGTCATTAGCATCCTATACATAGATCCATTTGTTGAGACATAGGAATCCATCATCATTGACAGACCAATCAGACTCAGAGGGGTCTGGAGAGAACATATGGAGTTCAGCCAATGGGTCAGAGGGGAGTGTGGAGAGTATATCACTGTGGAGCTTTTCCACATCAAAGAGGGTGCTAGCTTGGAGAACTGGAGCTGCTAGATAGGAAGCTCAGAGGGACAAAGTGAGCTGTTCCTGAGTGAATACTGGACAAAAATTATATGGATTGATGCAAGTGTAGTCCTTATCCCCCTCTTTGGGATAGACATCTGGGATGGAAATGAATCACCATGTTGAACTGGAAGAGGAACTCCAACCACTGGGCTTGACACTGGGTCAGGAGCTTGGAGGTCATGAAATACTCCAGGTTCTTGTGGTTGGTGACAATGTCAATCAGAGTGCTGGAGCCTTTGAGGTAATGAAACCAAGTCCAGAAGGACTCATGGATGGCAAGGAGCTCCTTGTCATTTGTGTCATAATTGAGCTTCAGAGTGGAGAGTGTATGAGAGTAGGAACAGATGGGCCAAATCTCATCATCTGGACAGTGGATGGAGAGAATTCCAGTGATAGCATAGTTGGAAGTGTCAGTTTCTACAATCAACGGAGTGTCAGGGATCCAATGGGTTAAAATAGGAGCTGTGGTGAAGGCTTCTTTCAATCTTCAGAAGGTAGAATGACAGTTGTCAGAGAAAGACCAAGGAGTATCCTTGTGCATAAGACATGTCAAAGGCACAACAATCTCGGAGTAGTTTTCTATGAAACACTGATAGAAGTTGGCAAATCCAAGAAAGGACTGAATGTCCTTCACTTTCCAAGGCTCTGGCCATTCCTGTATGGTTTTGACTTTTTCAGAGGACATGGTAGGCTGGAGGGCAACATGTAGTAGCCTAGGTATTTGGTAGAGTCAGTGTGGAACTCACACTTCTCGGGTTTAGCATAAAGGCCATGTTTGTGGAGTCATCAGAGGACTTCTTGGACATGCTCCTTGTGGGAGGCCTTGTCCTCAGAGTAGATTAGGATGTCATCCAGGTAGACTATAACACAAACATCTAGAAGATCTGCAAAGATGGTATTAACAAATCGCTGGAATGCTGCAGGGTCATTAGTGAGACCAAATGGCATAACCAGCCACTCATATGAGCCATAGCATGTCTGGAAGGATGTCTTAGACCATTCATCTCCCTCATTGATGTGAACTAGATGATATGTATGCTACAGTGTAGGTCAATTTTGGTATAGATCTTGGCATGGCTCAGAGTGGCTAGGAGGTTGGAGATGCGAGGAAGGGGGTAGTGAGCTTTCTTCATGATCTTGTTGAGTCCTCAGAAGTCAGTGCAAAATCAGAGGGAACCATCCTTCTTGCAAACAAAGTGGACTGGAGTGGCATAAGTGGAGGAGAAGGGACAAATGAACCCCATTGCTAGGTGCTCATTAAGGAATGCACAGAGGGAGCCAAGTTCAGAAGGGGAAAGGGAGTTAAGTGGTACCCAGTGGAGGAGATGCTCCTTCCTCTAGGTCAATCTTTAGGTTGTACTCATAATGTGGAGCGAGCTTGGAAGCCCTACTCTTGCTGAAGATGTCAGCAAAATTGTAATACTCTGGAGGAACTCTGGAGAGATCAGATTGCTCTGGAGGAGCAACAGTAGCTGAGCAGAGATCACTCTCCTGGGGACAGAGTTGCAGGCTGAATTGGATGGAGCCTCCAAGGTAACAAGCCAGTGCAAAGGCAGGGGCACTGATGAGTGTGATGAGTGGGGTGATCAGAGAAATGTGGTGAATTAGAGGGAATAGGTTCAGCCGGAGGAGAGGGTTCTGAAGGCTGTGGAGGAAAGCTTGGGGGTGCTGGCAAACTTTGTTCAGGTGATTGGAATGAGATATTGCTCATAACCCAGTCAATCAACAGATTGTGGCAGATAAGCCAGTTGTGTCATAGAACAAGAGAACAGGTAAGTCCAGTGGAGTGACATAAAATGTCATCGGAGTGATATCACCAGTTGCAAAACGGATGGAGAGATTGATGGCTCAAGTAATGGTGCTGTTGGATGTTCCACTGAAGAGTCAGAGTTGGAGCAGGGGCATGGGATAGGTGGAAAGTGGATGTTTATTTACAAATGAAGTATTGATGAAACAATCAGAGGAGCCAGAGTCTACAAATGCAGGGAAAGGAGTGATCAGATAAGATACAAGAGAGATGAAGGGCATAAGTAATTTGGGATCAGAAAAAGTGGACATGTTGATGTTAAACAGCTGGAATCTCACAGCTGGAGTCCACTGTCAGAAACTAGATTGCAAGTAATGTAAAATGCAACATACCTGGAGTCCACTGTCAGAAACTGGAGGAAAGCGAAGACAGTGGACTCTGACTACTGTAGGAGTGAACAACAAACAAATAACAACAACAACAACAACAATGCGCCACAATGTGGCACAATGTTCTAAGTACGAAAATGGAGTGCACAATCAATGATTCCAACACTTCCCCCTGATTGTGCAACTCTACTTCTTCCCAATTGGTGCAATGCCCAGCATCTGGCGGAACTGCTGCACCTTAACTCGAGCCAATGGTTTGGTGAGCAGATCAGCAGGCATGTCAGCAGTTGGGACAAAAGTGGGGGCAATCTGGCCTTCATCAACGACATCTCTGAGCCAATACCATCTCAAATCCAGTTACTTCATCTGACTATGGTGTTCTGGGTGTTTGGTGACCTGGATGGCTGACTGATTGTCCATGTGCAGCGTATATGGGCCATATACTCTGCTTCGGTAGTGGACAAGGCAACAATGGGCTGGCACTTCGACATCCAGGAAACAACACCAGTACCAATCTTGACCACAAATGCGCCAGTGGAACAACCTGAATCCTTGCATCCACCATGGCTGGCATCAGAATAAACTGTAAAGAGCTCAGACATCGATGGATCAGGTGAATAGGTGATGCCATGGTTGATGGTGCCCTTGATGTAGCGAAACAGGTGCTTGACAGCATTCTAATGGGCAATGCCAGGATCTGAAGTGAAGGAGGCGAGCTGGCCAACTGCGAAGGCGATATCAGGGCGAGAAGCACAGGAGAGATACTGGAGAGAGCCAATAGCACCAACAGAGCACATGAAATTGTGATCTTCAGGCGTCTTGGGGCTTTGATCATGTGACAAGGACAATCCAGGCTCCATGGGGGTGGTGATAGGCTTGCAGTCTGCCATGGCAAAGTGAGTGAGCATGTCGAGGCAGTACTGGTGCTGGGAGATGGTGAGGGAGCGTCTGGAGCGATCTCGATTGATCTTGATGCCAAGAATCTCTGTGGTTGGCCCCAGATCGGGCAATTTGAAGTGACTGCTCAGATCTGCAATGGCCTGCTTGATGGCATGCTCAGAGCGTAATGCAAAGGTGATGTTGTCGACAAAGACAGGTAGCATGATCTGGACATCACCTTTTGTATAGATGTAGACAGCTGCATCGGAATAGGTCTGCTTGTGGCCCAAAGACTCCAGGGTGGTGTGCAGCTTGTGATTCCAGCGATTTCCGCCCTGTTTGGTGCCATAGAGTGCCTTCTTCAGCAGACAGACCATCTTCTTTGGATCTCCCTGTGAAAATCCCTCTGGCTGCTCCATGTAGACATCACAGTCGATCTCGCCATTGAAATATGCATGTGAGATGTCGACAGACCACAAATGGAGGTCATGAATCACTGCAAGAGCGAGAATAATGTGGAGAGTGGGAAGGCGCACTGTGGGAGCAAACACCTCGAGGTATTCAAATCCAGGACATTGCGAGAAGCCCTGAGCGACCAAACGACCCTTGTATGGCTCAAATGAGCCATCAGCATGGTACTTCTTGGTGAACATCCATCTCGACCCAATCACTGGCCTGTCTTTGGGCCTAGGCACAAGAGTCCATGTCCTATTCTCCTTGTGCGCTTCGAGCTCCTTCAGCGCAGCTTCACGCCACTGATCTACATCCTCTCGTCGTAGAGCCTCTTTCAATGACCTTGGTTGCACTGTCAAGGCACTGAAAGTGGCAGCCATGTCTGTCTCTTCATCTGAGTCATCTGAGTTGTCGATGAGTTGAGCTGGACTGAGTTTCCACCATTCTCGAGGTCGCTGGCGATTTCTGCAAGGGAGTCTAGCACCTATGCCAATGGGACTGACTGGTTCAATGATTCGAGGTGGAGGAGCTGTAGGTGGCGTGATAGGTGCTGCTGGAGCCAATGGGGGTGCTGCCTGCTGTTCCACATGAGTAACAGGAGCCCCCCCAGCAGGTAGAACCCCGGAATTGTCGCTTTTGTTGTCCTCCTCATCACCAGGGAGATCAGGGGCAACATATGGTGTGTCCTTTGGAGGTGGATTATGCAATGGTGATGTCGTGGTTGGCACTACTGGAAGAGTGCGCTCGTCGAAATCAGCCAATAAAGACGCACTTCTCATAGTGAGGATGCAGTGCAGGACATTTGTCCTTCTGAATATGCACATATGCAGTTGACCCCCAGACTCTGAGGTGCGAGATGTCAGGTTTGCATCCATGCCAGAGTTCATAGGGTGTCGCATTGTCGAGAGCGCTGGTGGGACATCGATTCCAGACATGCACAAGTGCAGCAAGCACTTCACCCCAAAATGCCATGGCCAGGCCTGACTCCTTCAACATGACAGTGATGCGCTCAGAAAGCACTTGATTGGCACACTCTGTGACTCTGTTTTGTTGAGGACACGCACGAACTGTGTGCTGGTGCTCTATACCACACCACTGGATGAACTCGAGCATGGCCTTGCTCATATACTCACCTTCCTTGTTGTCTCACAGGCATTTGATGCAATGCTCTGTCTGGTTCTCTGTGAATGCTATAGTCATCAATGAATGTGACCCAGTAGCAATATCCAGAGAATGTTCTGTAAGGTACTTCATGGACATCTGAGTGAACAAGCTCGAGAGGCTTCGACATGCGAGATTGTGAGCTGGGGAATGGATTGGCATGCATCTTGCCAGCTAGGCATGGTTCACAGATTGGGTTAGGCGACGACTTGCTGTCCAGCTTCATCCCAATAACTAGATTGCAATCATGGAGTGATTTCACATCAGCAAGGTTATGGTGGGTGAGTCTGTGATGCCAGAGTGACAAATTGAGTGCTACAGTCGTTGCAGGCTTGGCATACTCACTCACTGGCTCAGTAGTCCCATCCAAGAATGCTGCATTGTGGCTGTTGACGCTGGTGGCAAAGAGAGGTGGTCCAGGAGGACAAGAGAAGCTCACGTGCGTTGCATTGATGTGTACAATGAAATATGCATTGCAAGTAATGTATAGCACCGCGAGGAGGTTGTTGCGAAGGTCAGGGACATGCAGGATGTTTGTAAACTTGACCGCTCCACACCTTTTTCCATCTATGACTGGGTGGAACACCACAGACCCCACTCCAGCAGAATAGACCACAGTGTTGTCTGCAAGCTTGATTGGGATGTGTTTGGGACTGTAATGGTGCAGCCAGTGACAATGTGGGGTCATATGAGAAGTGGCCCCCGAGTCTGCATTCCAGTCATGGTCAGCATTGAGCAGGAGTGGCGAGAGGGGGTCAGAGGGGTCACTGGAACGAAGACTTGCATTTCCTGCGCGTTCTACCACCTCCTGGGACCCTGTGGACGCATTGGCAGCCTAGGCCTGTGCTCCCTTCTTCTCCTTGCCCTTGGACGACTTGTAGTACTTCTTTGCGCGCTGCAGGGCGTAGCACTTGCCTTGACAGTGCCCAAACTTCTCACAGAACAAGCAATGCATGTTGGGAAGGCATTTGCAGCCAGGGGACAACGAGGAGAGTGCTGAGTGGTTGTGGCAGTTGGCAGGGCATTAGGACGAGGTTGGTGATGAATTTCCTCTGTCTGGAACGCAGCTTTCACCTTGTCCTTGTCCAAGTCTGTGAGGAGCGCAAGGGACGATGTAAAATGGGCAAAGTCAGGTCCTAGTGCTCGGATCATGGCCATGCAAGTCAGCTCATCGTCTAGAGCCTGAAGGTCGAACTTGGAGCTGCGCAAATCCTGGATCCTCGCCATAGACTCCTCCACTCGTGCTGCAAGTGCAGGCAACGTCTCCTTAGTGTGTTTCCGGATGCTGAAGAACTCGTCATAGGCAATAAAGCGATTGCTGGCCTTTTGCTGAATGAAAACCACTTTGAGTGCAGCCCAGGCCTTGGTGGGGTCGTCCTGGTCCGCTCTCAGGTGTACTTGCTGGTCTGGGGCCACATTGAGCATCAGTTTGTTGTTCACTCCTACAGTAGTCAGAGTCCACTGTCTTTGCTTTCCTCCAGTTTCTGACAGTAGGCTCCAGGTATGTTGCATTTTACATTACTTGCAATCTAGTTTCTGACAGTGGACTCCAGCTGTGAGATTCCAGCTGTTTAACAATCCTCCCCTCCACCTCTGCAAGTATCCCCACTCTATTCCAGCCCATGCATCCCCAAACCATCAAGGAACCTCCTCCAAACTTCACTGTTCCCTAAATCTCCTTATTCTGTACAGGCTCACCTCCCTTTTTCCACACATACATCCTTCCATCTGATCCAATCCTGTTGATTTTTGTCTCATCTGACCAAATAACTCTGGTCCAGTCCTCCACAGTCCAGTTCTTGTACACTTGAGAGCAAAGTCCAGCCTTCTTTTTCTATGCTTGGTAGACAAAAGAGGCTTCTTCTTCTTGACCACAGCCTTTGGAGATGCAGCATTGTCAGCCTTTCCAGTGGTAATACTAGAGACAATTCTTTTCTTGTCAAGAAAAGAAAGTTTGGAAGGATGTCCTAACTTGACATTCTCC
>JBBPNR010000579.1:0-20816 GCA_038091015.1 Boletus vermiculosoides
CAGACCCACCCCACTGTTCCCCCACTTGTTCCCCTCGATTTCGCTGCCTTCCGTCTCTTCCAGCACCTTTCTGTGGATCTGACCTTCCGTCGGTCCGGGGCTTTGATTCTGTCATGGTCGTGGTCGACCATGGGCTTACGAAGGGGGTAATATTAGCCCCTTGCACGAAGACGGTGGATGCCGCCGGCATTGCCCGTTTATTTTTTGAAAATGTGTTCAAATGATTCGGTCTACACGACCGACTCCTCTCTGATAGAGGGCCCCAATTTGCGTCTACCTTCGCCAAGGAGCTCACAAACCTCCTTGGATACGACATCTCCCTCTCCACCGCATACCATCCCCAAACTGACGGGGAAACCAAATGGTACAACCAGGAACTAGAGACATACTTGCGCATCTACTGCGACGGCATCCCACAGAAATGGTTGGACTTCTTACCATTCGCCGAGTTTGCCCATAATTTGGCCGAACACTCCATCACCCACAAATCCCCATTTGCCCTGATGCTCGGATATTCCCCTCACTCCTACCCGGTGATTGGGAAAACCCTTAACCCCGCCTTGGAAACCTGTCTTTCTGAACTTGACGAAGCTCGGAAAGAAGCAGAGGCAGCCCACGCCCTTGCACAACAAAAAATGAAGGAACGACACCTTTCCAGATTCGAACCCTGGAAAATCGGAGATAAGGTTTGGCTGGACAGCCGCAACCTAAAGCTACAAGTTCCTTCCCGACCACTCTCCCCACACCGAACTGGACCATTCGAGATCTCCACCGTGATCTCCAAGGTCGCCTATCAGCTGAAACTGCCACCACAATGGAAGATCCACAACGTCTTCCATGCCTCTCTCTTATCGTCCTATCGGGAAACCCCCGAACATGGACCCAACTTCTCTCGGCCTCTTCCAGACCTCCTAGGAACCGAAGAGGAATACGAAATCGAAAAGATCATTAATCATCGCAGCACTCCCTGAAGAAGGCAGTACTTGGTACACTGGCGGGGATATCTGGACTCAGAACGGACATGGGAACCAGAATCCCACTTAGGAAATGCCAAGGCTGTCCTCTCGGAGTATAAAGAAAGGGTCGGACTCTGAAATCCCTCTTTCTCCAGAACCACCACCATCGCCTATGCCTTTTCCTCACGTCCCTTCCATCCCTCTATCCGTTCGCCTCTCTCGCCTACCACCCACCGCCCGCCGTCTTCTCTATGTCGGCCTTCTTGAAAGATCTCAAACGTTGGAGACACTCGAGTCCCTCCCCTTCTTCGTGAGCGATGAAACGCTCTGCCACCTCGTCCGACAATACTGCCTTTACACAACCCTTCGATCCCTTCTCCCCTGGGCCTTTAGGGTCCAGACAAGTCTTACTCCCTTCTTGGGCCACGGCCTTGTCGACGCTCGAGACTCCCCTGCCCCCATCCTTGCCATTGAGCAAACCATGCTCGAGCTTCGCAACAACACCCTCGATCACCTGCACGTCGCAGGAATCAACCTCTGTATCGCCCTCCTTCCCTTTGGAGACATATCCATTATTCTCAATCCCATTGTCTCCGCCCTCCCCCAGGCGGAACGAGAGCGATATTACGATAACACCCCTGACCCTTCCTTCCCTATCCGCCCTCCTGGATATGATTCTTCCTCCCCAACCGACACTCTTGTTGGAACAGACGTCCCCTCCTCTCGATCCAGCTCTCGAGAGTCTATTCAGTGACGTCATGGATATGTCTCATTGTCTCCCAGAGAGACCCCTTCCCCCTCCTCCCCCGTATCCGGAGCCGCTCCCCCCCGACCCGTCTCAGCCCCTCGCCACCTCATCAGACGTGCCCACCGTATCCTTTTCTCGGCAGGCCTTCCATCGCGGCCCCCACGCCATCTTTCCTCCCCATTGGGAGACCTATCTGTCATCCGCCCTGCCCTCCATGTCGACGTTCCTCACGGGACCAGTGACCAGTCGGGAACCATTAGATTGGATCCCACTCGCTCAACTCCAACCCTGGACAGTCCTTCCCCATCCAATGTGGGCCCTGTTCCCTGTCTACCCACTCCCCATCCCAACGCCTCCAATTTACCCCTGGAATACTTGGAGCACACCCGGTGCTTCGAATGTAAACAGCTTGGGCATCTTCGGAAGGACTGCGCCTGGTACCGGTGCCGCTTTTGCTGGATTGTCGCCCCTGGACACATCATGTCCACCTGTCCCAGCCAGCGCTGCACCAGATGCTATGCCCGCTGTAAGAGGTACATATTCCCTGTTGCCGAAAACCCCTATCCGACCCAATCCATCACCTTCCGACTCATCCGCACATGTGCAACCTATCCGTTTTATTCTGGACCTTCCATTTTTAGATTTATTAGTTTCTTTCGTACCTCATAATATCCCTAGATCATTGGTACCTCCTTTTTGATGCTCCTTAATTAGGAGTTTAGATTATCTCCCTAGAGTATAAAATCCTGTCTATTTCAACTGGAAATAGAGTTTTTCTGCCCCCGGTGCTGTTTCCTCACTTTCTGTCTTGCACGATTTCCCATTTAGGCAATATTTGTCAGCGACACGCTGTGGTGAGTCCTACAATTCCTTCTTACTGACAACCTAGGATTCCAAACCCCTTGGGACGACCATCCCCTTGCACATATACACATTTTCTTAGTGTTTTACACCGCGACCACCTCGTCCATGACTGCCCCCACGACATCCCATACTCCTCGTGGGATCTCACCAATTATGAGGACAACGAAGGAGACCGCAGCGGATGAAGTTTTATCTGAGATGGAACTTCAGATCAACAAAGGGGGTAATGTTACGGTTCTGGAGGAGACCTCTTACCAATTTCCTTCTACGTCTCCTCCTCCTCGCCTACCGACTCCAAACCCTTCGTCGGTCTCCCCACCTTCTCATCTCGACCATCCCGGGGCATCCCTCTTCTCCTCCCTCTTCTCCGAACTAAGAGACTATGACATCCCTTCCTCCACGTGGGCCGACCTGCTGGATGAGTCTCTATTTGAGGCTTAGGCCATCGGACGGACATCTCCGGATACACCGCCTCTTTCTTGCCTTCGGATTCTTCCTTTCTCTGCCTTCGGCAGTTCCCTTTTCTCTCTGACTCATTACTTATAACTTATGACTCGCTCAGACACTGCCTCCTCATAGCCTCTCTCGTGGCTATTCGTATCCCCACTTTTATCCTGACCGTTTACCTCACGTGCTTTGCGACGCAATGCGTCTTCTCCCATATATAGACTTCGGACTCCAATACCTGCCCTAGAGTCCTCAGTATATATATTAGGGCGCCGCCTGTACGCCTCTCTTCCTTAACCTTAATCTACACTATTTCATGTGGACTTCCGTTCCTCGAGATCCCCTCCCTCGTGCCTCGCCTCACCTCTGCCCCATCCTCCACTCTACCAACTCCTGGCCAGTCCAGGTACTGCTAGCTATCGCTAGGCCGTTCACCCTTAACTCCTTCCAGGAGTCGACCTAGGGTAGGAACGAGGTCTCGACTTAACTCCACCGTGGAGAGGCCAAGTCAACAACACACGAACATGTACCATTGTTACAGGTCGTAACACACATCACACCTCAGTCAGATCCGCAAATCCCCCTTACGTCACAGATCCTTCCATTACAGACTCCCCCTTCTTTCCTGGTGGATTCACGCATTCCATGCCTTGTCAGAACCCTTCCTTGCAAGCAAATAGATCCCTCAAGTCGGACTTGCTCTCACCTTTAATGCCACTCGATTCCAGATCCCAGAGCACATCTTTCCTTTCCTCCCCATCATCGTGGGAGCTCTTGCCACTGTCATCAGTATCATCTGAACACTCTCCATCGTCTGAACACTCTCCATCGCTATCATTAGCTTTTCTCTTCAACGACACTACCGATCCACTTCCTCTTACTCAATCCGCTATCCATCAACACTCAACTGTCCCATCTTCATCGATGGTTCCACCTCTCTCCACATCATTGCCCATACATCTGACACCACTTCCACCACCTACCCAATGCAATCCGGTACCACCTATGGCTCATCAACAACCGGTCCTTATGCCTCTCTGAGGCACGCCCAACACACCAAAATTTGACGGCAAGGCGCCGTCTCAGCTTCCTTGCTACCTTGAAGATATCCAGCTTCTAGGTGACCAAGCAGCACTCAATGATGCTGGCAAGATCAAAGCTGCCCTTCGTTATGCTGATCTTGACGAAGCCAAAGTCTGGGAAACCCTCCCGGAATCAACTGCGAACCTGGCAGATTGGAATGACTTTGTTGCAGCTGTAAAGAAGTTGTATTCTGGATGCAAAGGTACTAACTGTTATTATCGAGCTGACATCCAGTACCTTGCAGAGGATTACCAGAAAAAGCAGATGCATAGCCAGGACAACCTGGGAGAGTATACCAGGAAGTTTACTAAGGTTTCTGCTACCTTGATTACTAACAAGAAGCTGTCCAAGATGGAATGTGACATGATTTTCCTAGCGAGGTTCCCATCGACTATCCAGGATCGGATTTGTCACCTGTTGGCTATCGTCAAGCCGGACCTTCACCCGGATGATCCCTATCCGATGGAAGACGTTATTGAGGCCGCGAAGTTCTTACTCACCGGCTCAGCTCTTTGCTCTTCCTACAATCCTACTGACATTCTTCCTCGATCCCAACCGCCTTATCAGCCTCGTCATACTACCAATACTCCCAACATGCCTGTCCCTAGCTTCAATCCGCCTCCGTCCCTCAAGACGGAATCGAACTTGAACGCTCAGGCCGGACCCCACTGCAAATTCTGTGCAGGTGTTGGTCACTGGACTCAAACTTGTTCCATCTGCCTCAAGTACCTTAATACCGGAAAGGTGGTTCGAGGAACCGATGGCAGACTCTATATGCCTGACAGATCCGACATTCCGCAAGTACCAGGAGGACGCCACCCCAAGGATGCTATTGACCACACCCTTGCCAACCAGTCTAACGCCGGATCATCATCTCTCACTTCAAGGGATCTGCCCCCTCATCTCACTGCCAATATCCTGTCCGCTGCATACCCTGATACTCCCGCTGTGTTGGACATCGACCCGTCCGCCTTCATGGCAACTGTTGCTGATGAAGATGATGAAGATTCCCCCCTTGTCACCGACCCAGATTTCCAGCCTTATGTGGCTCAAGCATGGGCCAGCTTCCAGGCGGACAAGGCTTCGAAAGAGAAGGGCAAGTGTGTCCGGTTTGATGGTGTTGATGTTCTGCCTTGCAAGAGTTCGGATAAGCAGTCCACCACTGCACTGGAAGAACTTCTCTCACCAGAGCTCCAGCAGTCACAAAAGGCTCCATCTTCTTCATCAGCTTCAACCCCACTCCCATCTTGAGCTCCTACACCATCTACCTCACAGCACAGGTCAGGAGGTGACGGTCCTTCCACCTCTTCATCTTCGTTGAGATTCATGTCCACCCAATCCGGTGGACCTGGTACATTCCCATCACGAGCGTCTCAAGCTAATCCATTTTCTTCCACTTCGCAGTATAGGTACTCCTTCCAGCTCGAGAATGAGACTGCGCCGAAACAGGTGCTCGAGCAGGTGCTGGACAGTAGCATTCCAGTACCTGTGAAGGACTTGTTGGCAGTTGTGCCAGAGATCTGGAAGCAATTCCGTGACCTCATGACTGTCAAACGTGTCATGCAGGGTCCTTCAACTCTGAGTGTGCAGGTCAACGAACTTGCAGGTCTCAATCCGTCTTCCATTGCTTGGGAATATGGTGACCATATCCTTCGGAATGAGGATGGACTGATCATTTCCCATCACAGCCTTCCTCTTAGGGCCATCGAGGTCACGTTAGGGAGCTCAGGACGCACCATCATGGGTGTTCTGGATTCCAGATCTGAGGTCATCGCTATGCCCAAGCATGTGTGGGAGAGACTTGGACTACCGGTCCAGTCCAACCACACAATGAAGATGTCGTCTGCTAACACTAGTGTTGATATGACGATCGGTGTCCTCGAGAACCTGGTCATTGACCTCGGTGCAGGAGAGGTCATGGTGCAAGTACAGATCTTGGCATGCGCCAACTTTGACCTCCTCCTTGGATGCCCATTCCATTGTCTTATGAGTGCTATGACTAACAACTTTCTGGATAGCTCTCAGACCATCACCCTTCATGACCCTAACTCAGGGAAGCAGTACACCATGCCAACCCTCGCTTGGTCTGAAGGATGCCCTTGTTGCCGAGAGAAGAAACAGTGCAACAGCCATCAGTCCATAGTGGAGATGGATTTTTAGACATCAATGATCTGCCTACTGGTCGGGGAGAGTCCGATATTTCATCTGTCTCATCCACTTTGATTCCTTTTTCATTGCCTTCTTACCAATATTCTGTTTCGAGTCTTCTCTTTTCTTCTTCATATATGTACTCGTCTTCCTCCACTCTCTATTGGACCAATTCCTCCTTCTCCAGACTACCCATTCCTGTCTGCTACTCAGTCCGTATTGACTCCTGATGCACTTTCTGTGCTCTCTTCTGTTTATTCTTATGATTCCTCTTCGCACTCACTTGCTTACAAGCCAGTCGCTAAAAAGGTTTATTTGGTGGTGGCTCCTACTGACAAGGAGTTTTGCATCACTCGAATCCTTCTGGACAATCCACTCACCAGATTGAAACCTCTTCCTTCACATCCTCCAGACTTTATTCCTGGTATCCATTTCACCCAGGAATGCACTGACAAATTAGATCTCGACCCTGCCAACTGGCTTTGGCCAGAAGAGGTTAAGCTCGTTCGTTGGTTAATCCGAGACCACGAAATGGCTTTCACTTGGATTCCAACCAAGTGAGGTCGTCTCGATGAATGCTACTTTCCGCCTGTCAAGATCCCCACCATTCCTCATACACCATGGGCACTTCGTAATATTCTGGTTCCTCCGTCTATGTGGGTGGAAGCTATTCAGATCATCAGGGGCCAGATTGTGTCTGGTGTCTATGAACCCTCCACAGCTTCTTACCGGTCTCGCTGGTTCTGCGTCATCAAGCAGGACGGGAAGACACTTCGTCTGGTTCATGACTTGCAACCACTCAATGGCATCACTATCTGTGACTCTTCCATGCCACCTTTCATCGAGCACTTTGCTGAATCCTTTGCTGGATTCGCAGTGTATGGGATGATGGACTTGTTCACCAGATATGACCAATGACCACTCCATCCAGAATCTCATGACCTCACCACCTTTAATAGTCTGTTGGGTCCACATCACCTCACAACGGTTCCTATGGGTTATACCAACGCGGTACAAATCTATCAGGCCAACATGTCATTCATCCTGCAAGACGAGATCCCCCACTACACTTACCCATTCATCGATGACCTTCCTGTCAAATCCATGACCACTTGTTACCAATCACCAGATGGTACCTATGAGATAATTCCAGATAATCCTGGAATTTGTTGATTCATTTGGGAACATCTCATCATGGTCAACTGTAACCTTCAACATCTGCAAAACATCAGTGCCACAGTATCCGCCAAGAAGTTCATTCTTGCTGCACCAGATGCGACTGTGGTTGGACACAAGTGTATCTTTGAAGGTCGCATTCCTCATGAGGCCAAGGTGCAGAAGATTAGGGATTGGCCCAAGTGCCAGAACCTGACTCATGTCCGCAGGTTTCTTGGGGTATGTGGCGTGCTACGTATTTTCATTCACAATTTTGCTTCTATTGCTCGCCCTTTGGTTAACCTGACTCGTAAAGGGGTCCCCTTCGAATGGGGGGAATCTCAACAAGTCACGATACAGAGTCTGAAGGACGCGATCTGCAATTCCCAAGCACTCTGCCGTCTAGACTACAAGTCTGGACGTGAGGTTATCCTGGCTGTCGACACATCTGTGATCACAGTCAGATACATTCTCTCTCAGGAAGGAGATGATGGGAAGCATTACCCTAACCGCTTCGGTTCTCTCAGCCTAACCGAGGTGGAGAGTCGTTATTCCCAGGCCAAGCTCGAGCTTTATGGACTATTCCACGCCTTGCAAGCAGTCTGTATATTTGTTTTCGGACTATCCAACTTTACGGTAGAAATGGACGCGAAGTACATCAAGGGGATGGTGAACAACCCTGACCTTCAGCCCAATGTGACCATTAATAGGTGGATCGCGGGCATTCTCTTATTCAACTTTCATCTTGTTCACATTCCTGCTACCCACCATACTGGAGCAGATGGCCTTTCTTGTCGACCACCGTCTGAGGAGGATCCCCCTGAGGAGGATGACTTCAAGGACTGGCTGGACAACACTTATTCTTTTTTGATTTCCTTATTGAATGATCACTTTCCTCTCGCCATTCGCAGTGCTCACCTCTCTAGGCAATCCTCCATCATCGTTCCCTCCTTTCATGTACTATCTGCCTCACTTCGATCCGATCCAGACTCTCGAGAAGACGATCCAGTGCTTCCTCACTCTGCAAAGGCCATTGCAAAAGAGGCGCGGATCGCCCAAATCCGTGACTTTCTTGACACTCGACTCTGGCCACCTGATCTTTCTGACAGGGAGTTTACCTCCTTCGTCAATGCAGTGACTCGGTTCTTCGTCCTCGATGGATCCCTGTATCGTCGGGAACTGCATGGTCACCATCAGTTAGTCTTACCAGCTGAACACCGTTATGGACTCATCAGGGAGGCTCATGACGACCTCGGACACAAAGGTGTCTTCTTTGTCTGGACGCATTTGCTCTTGTGCTTCTGGTGGCCTATGTTGGTTGAGGATGTCAAGTGGTATATTTGAACCTGTCACAAGTGTCAAATCTGCCAAACCCAGAAGCTGCACGTTCCACCTACTGTTCTGATGGTGGGCGGACTGTTTTGGAAGGTTCATATCGACACTATGCTGATGCCACAATCTGGTGGATATCACTACATTGTTCAAGCATGGTGCGCTCTCACAGCGTATCCTGAATGGCGAATGCTGTGATCTGAGAACGCATTTGCCATTGCAGCTTTCATTTTCGAAGAAATTCTTTGTCGATGGGGAGCTGTATCCAAGCTCATGACTGACAATGGATCCGCTTTTGTGCAGGCCCTAGATATCCTGGTGAACCAGTATGGCATCCGCCATATTCGGATCTCCCCCTACAATTCACAGGCGAATGGCATGGTTGAACGGCATCACTACGATGTCCAGGAGGCCATCATCAAAAGTACCCTGGGAGGGGAGGTTCACTGGCCTTTGACAGCTCACTCTGTTTTCTGGGCAGAGCGAGTTACGATCCTGAAATCGACCGGTTTCTCGCTGTACTTTATGGTACATGGCATCGAACTGCTTTTCCCTTTTGATCTATCCAAAGCCACGTTCTTAGTTCCTGCACTTACATCTGATGATGTTTCTAGATCCGCCCTGATTGCTTGGTGAGCTCACCAGCTCCAAAAGCGTCAGGAAGATATATATAGATGCTATCAAGGAATGTATACTCTTGTCTCGGTTTGTGTCAATCAAGCAGTTCAAGGCGCATTTCAAGAATCGGATATGCAACTACGACTTCCAACATGGCGACCTCATCTTAGTCCAGAACTCCCGGATTGAGAAAAAGTTGAACCAGAAAATGAAGCCACACTATCTTGGTCCAATGGTAGTCCTTCGCAGGACTACTGGAGGATTGTACTTGCTAGCTGAGTTGGATGGCGCCATCTCAAGACTTTGGTATGCAGCCTTTTGGTTGTTACCCTATCATTCATGCAGGAAGATCTCCATTCCGGTTACTGATTTGACCGGATTGGATGATCAAGACCTAGACAAATACAATGCCGAGGAAGATATGGAAAATGATGATGGCGATGACATCATGGACTAGTCTTCTTCAATATCCACTCCGCTTCGCTATCCGGCACTATATCCGCTACGTATCTGTTTTACCCCAGGTTTAGTCCAGTGTCTCTTTTTCTATCCCAGATTTCGACCGGAGTATCTAAACAACACATGACGTTGCTAAAGACGACAGACAATTACATGATATACTCAGACATTCTCATCTTCTCTTGTTTCTCACATTCTCGGACTATGAACACAAAACAGAATAAAAACAAAAAAACAAAGTCTTTCCCTTCTTTCCATGTCTTAATGAACTTACTACTTAGATTATATGCTTCGAACGTGCAATGAGACTGCGCCCATTTGTCCACTTTCATTCTTCTCCGTCCAGTGTAATCTGGTATCCACTTTTTGGGATCGGCGTAGGAATAGATGCAAGAAGACAATCGATGAAGACAAGTCGAGCGGAACTCACACCTGGTCTTTTCTTATCATTCACTTTGATTGGTCTTATGTTTCAATACTTACTTGTTTTCTTTTCTGATCACTCAGGCTATCTGGATTGGACACAGATTGGACACAGATCAGACACGATTGGATTGCTACATGATGGTACAATGATACAAAGAGGACTACCTACTACACGACAGACACCCCTTCCTACATCATCTCCAATGCAGCCTTGATCGAGTTGAGCTTGCTCATCTGCCTGGCAACTTGTACCTCCAGGTCCGCCATTGCTGCCTCTGCAGCCTTGATGTGGGACTGCGTGTACCAAATCTTGCCCTCGAGCCGTTTGACAGCACATATCCTGGCGTTGAGGACCAGTTTCACAATAGGAGGCATGGGGATCCCCCTGATGATGGGGTATTCCAGTGTCCCTTCATCATCATTGTTGTTGTTGTCAAGGATGATCGGATCGCTGGCTGGGGACAGATGTTGTGCATGACTACACATCAGACGAGCTGAGTGGCGAGTTAGCTCAGTACAGGACAAACGATTCGCTTCACGCACCTGGGGCCTTGCCCTTCTTGTCCACTACCGCCTGTACCTTTTCCGCCTTCTTCTGCCCCTTTCCATGCCTGAGTGACTTGTCACACTTTGCCTTCAATTGCGTGCATCATGTATGTCCTGTCTTTGATCCCCTTGCACACCTTCTTGCTCTGGGTGCAGAGACCGCATGGCACCTTGTGCATTATCACCACCGGACTGGTCACTGTCTTCTTGGTCGGACGGACCTCCTCCACCTCATCCTCATCCTCCTCGTCCTCCTTGTCTTCATCCTGAACATCTCGCTGTTGCTGTCACATACGTCAGTAAACTCATTTTGAATCAATCCGTGACTTATCTTTCCCTGGGCGGTCGCCCTGGAAATGGACAGTCCGGGCGCGTTGAGGTCCAAAGGTGAGGGAGCCTGACGAACCTCCAATGGCTGCTGTTCTTCTCGGACACGGGACTCACGCTCCCCTTGCTCTCATGCTTCTCGTTCTTGCTTCTCGCATTGACGATGTCGATCCACTGCCTCCGCCTTCCACTTGCCAGCGATCAGATTTGCCTCTTGCATCTTCTCTGCTGTCCTGCTGTCCAGGAGCGCTTCAATCCCGCACTCCCTCGCCTTTAGCAGGCAGGAGTGGGCATGCGCCTAGCAAATCGGTTAGTCGAGGAAACAAGTGAACAGACCGGTTACACACCAGGCATCAATCCCATTTGACCACCCACATTTCTTGCTCCTCTTGCAACTCCTCCTTGTCATCCGGCATCGTCATCGTGGTGTCGAAGACGAGCTTGTTGGTGGATCACAATTGCTTGCGCAAAAGTTCTTGTGGACTGTTGGCAGCGGTGGGCGTAGCGAAGGTGAGAAGTTTGTTGAAAGTGGACATGGCAGGTGATAAAGAAGAAGGAGATGGCGGATGTGGTTGAAGAACGACGAAGAAGGTTTAGCTGACAACTAACAATTTTATACGGATCTTGCCATTGTTCTAGGCGACATGGACTTTCCCATGATCACATGGTCTGACTGGGGACAGTCAGTATCAAAGACCCCCTCAGATGTAGGAGCCTCTAGCTCTCTACAGTTACATCCCATCCCTTTCCCTTTGTTCAGATGTCCTTCAAGTGATCTCCATTGTGTCCTGTGTCCTCTATGTCCAGTCCAAGGTAAGTCGAGTCCTTATTTTTCTATCCAGTATGATATCACCTATCCGGACCACCTATCCGCGGTCTGAGTTAGACTGGATACTACGTATACAGTCTGGTACCCTGTTCAATTTGCCGTCTTGTTACTTCTTTCTTTCTTTAGTAGTTCCTTTTACTTCTCCCTACCTTCCTTACTTCTATTACAATTAGCTGCTGCCACCTCTAGATCCTTATTGTACACTTCTCCAGTAACCTAGTTACCAAAGTCTTGGGAATGCCCAGACTATAAAAAGTTTGTATCTAGATCTGAATGATCATCTCTGCTCACTCCTAATTTTCTCACTATGGTTCCTCTCATTGTCGTCCTCGTTGGTCCTCGTCCTTGATTGACTCCCTTCCTCGTCCTAGTATCCGGTCCTTGTCCTTGACCGGAAAGCTCTTATTGTCATCTATTCAGCCCTCATCCTAGGTCAGACCACTCATCGTTTCACTCAATCTGTTCCGGATTTTGTGTTCCCTCATCATTGTGTACCCGGGACTATTCTGGATACTCTACTCTCCTGTGGTCAGTTGTAGCCAACCCTTCTCATCTAACTTCCCTCCTACAGGACCCCTTGGGACGAGTGTTCTCACCCCTTCTACATCTACCCTTACAAGGTCTTCAACCTTGTTTCGTGTTTTACACCAGACCCACCTGAAGACCCTGAACCAGGAGATAAAGACGATGAAGACGATGACAACATGCCCAGAGTTAAAGCTGCCTTACCAGAGGAGTTCTCCAGAGAATCCGCAGATGCAAACCGATGGCTCATGGCTATGGAGGGCTACTTCTCCCTCAACGATATGCTCAGAGACCTCACAAAGAGTTACATCTTCCTTAATCAAATGCAGAAAGGAAGAGGAAAGGCCTTCACAGAAGCATGGCTTGCCAAAATTAAGGATGGTAGGATACCCCATGGAGAAACCCACTTTGGCATGATCAAGAACACCTTCACCAACACCTTCACCCCTTATGACACTGCTGCCCAGGCATGAGTGGAACTCTCTTCACTTGTACAGGACACTAGAGACCCCAGAGGATTTGAGAAATATGTCTCAGGCTTCTTGCTCCTCTCTGTATGATCCAAGATCACCGATCTCAATGCCCTATTGGAATGGTACTTGCGAGGACTTGACCCACAGATCGCCACCCAACTCACCATGTCCAGAACTCTCCAAACTGCCACCTTGATGGAGGACGTCTACAAGAAATTGTCCGAAATCAAAGGGAACTACAAGCAGATCTGCAACATTAGGAGAGGACCAAAACCGGCTTACAGAGGCCATGGTCATGCTCGTGATCCCAATGCTATGGATGTTGATAAAATCACCCTCAGTCCTAGCCAACATCTCAAGTGTATCCGGGAGCATAGGTGTTTCATTTGCAAGAGAAAAGGCTGTTCTATGAAGAATCATCCAGGCTATCAGAAGAATGATGGTCCACCTACTGGAGCCAGAACCAGAGCTGTGGAGACCCAACCCCTCATTGGGAGACCATCCTCTACCACCTCGGACCCACTGGATGAATTCATTAAAGACCTTTCGTGTGGGCAAAGTTGGGACGAAATTTTGAGGACATTGAGGTCCTCCTTTGATGTGACTCTTGATGAGGAGGGTGTCCCTTTGGAGGGACAGGAAGCCGCCATGTGGGATGATGAACACGTCCATGTTCTTGAAGCCCAAGAGGAACCCACATCCATATCTCTGGCCAGTAACCACCCCAACAGGGGAGATATGAGGAAGGCACCAGGTGGTGCCAAGAGCTCCCAAGTGCCGGCACATTTTTAGGAGGAAGGGCTGAACCAACATCAGTACCTTCCATAATGATTGCTCCTGTATTTATTTCTGGATCGAGAACGAATTCTATTTGTATTCCCCTCTCTATCTGGAAGCAGGATGGCAAAATCGTTGGCATGTGCGCGCTTTTGGATTCTGGAGCTACAGGCTGCTTCATCAACAGGGAAGCAGTCAGATGTCTGGGATTACCCATCACCAGACTACATCAGCCTATTAAGGCTTGGAACATGGATGGTATTGAAAACCAGTCAGGTATCATCAAGTTCAAGACCACAGTGGTCTTGGACTACAGAGGAATAAAGGAACAGCAGGACCTTTACATCCTGAACTGCAGCAAGGATGACATCATCCTCGGAATCCCTTGGTTCCAGTCAATTAACCCAGATGTTCATTGGATGGAAGGGTGTGTGACAATTACGCCTTCCAGATATTGAGACACTGTGGGTGCCAACCCCAAGGTCTTGAAACAGAGGTACCTGATGAGGTACCTAGGCACGAACGATGAAGAACGGATAGAGCGAGAACTCGCTGAAGGGTTCAGGAAGTGGACACCTGTCCAACACACTAGGTTCTTTCGTGCCTTCAGAGATATACCAGAGTTCGTACTGAGCTGAACTATGCTATCAATGGTGATAGCACAGCAACAAGACAAGATGACCACTACAATCCCCCTGGCCTTCCGAGACTACAAGGATGTCTTTAACAAGAAAGACATGAAACTACCCCCCTCTCGGCAGTATGATCATGCCATAGAGTTGAAAGACTCTTTCGTACTGCAGTGTACCAAGGCCTATCTGCTCAACCCAGCTGAGCAACAGGCTTGCAAGGAGTTTGTCGAAGAACACCTGAAGAGTGGCAAGATTACCCCATCGAAATCCCCTCAAGCTTCACCTTTCTTCTTTGTCCAGAAGAAAGATGGGAAGCTTCAACCCTGCCAAGACTATCAATATCTCAATCAACATACGATCAAAAATGCCTATCTCTTCCCCCTCATATCTGATCTAGTGGACAAACTCAAAGGGTCAACTATGTTCACTAAATTCGATGTCTGATGGGGGTACAACAACATTTTGATCAAGCCTGAGGATCGGTGGAAGGCAGCATTCCTCACCCCCCTGGGATTATTTGAACCAGCCATCATGTTCTTTGGAATGTGTAACTCCCTGGCTACATTCCAAGCCTTTATGAACAATATCTTTGGAGACTATATTGCGGAAGGATGGCTTATCATTTACATGGACGATCTCCTCATCCACTCAGCGGATGCGAAGATGCACGAGGAACAGACTCAGAAGGTCCTTCAATGCTTCCAGGAACACGAGATGTTCCTCAAACTGGAAAAGTGCACCTTTGCTGCACCCGAGGTGGAATACTTGGGAATGATCGTCAGCAAGGATGGAGCAAAGATGGACCCTGCCAAACTTAAAGCTATTGACGAATGGCAAACCCTGGTGGATGTGAAGGATGTTCGGTCCTTCCTAGGATTCTGCAACTTCTATCACAGATTTATCCCCTCCTTCTCCATCATTGCCCGCCCCCTCGTCGAGCTGACTTCAAAGTCACAACTCTGGCACTGGGACGCTCCTGAAGAAACCGCCTTTCAGGCCCTCCAACAGGCCTTTACCTCAAAGCCTGTCCTAGCATTCCCCAACCCCTCCAAACCATTCACTGTTATGACCGACGCCTCCTTGACAGTGTCCAGTGGTGTCTTGATGCAACCTGACCCAAACGGCGACCTGCGCCCTTGTGAGTATATCTCCCAAACATTCTCTCCAGCAGAACAGAATTACAATGTCTTTGATCACAAACTGCTCACCGTCATACATGCCTTGGAGGAATGGCACCAGTACTTACTGGGCTCCTCTCACCCAGTGGTGGTACAAACCGACCACAAGAACTTGACATACTTCAAAGAACTGCAGAAGCTGTCGTGAAGGCAGGCACACTGGCTGCTCTTTTTGCAGGACTTTGATTTGTCCTATGTCGCCCTCCCAGGGAGCAAGATGGCCCCCACAGACGCCCTGTCCAGGAAGGACACTGTAGATACATCTGGAGACAACTGTGCCGTCCAGATGTTGCCCAACGATGCTTTTGACCTCCAGCTGCATGCCATTGACATGGCACTGAGCGACAAAATCCGCTCCTCCGCCACTGATCCACTTGTGCTGGACGCCCTCCACCGCATGGAGGAGGAAACTCCTCCCCTTGGCCACACCACCCCAGCTGACTGGTCCTATATCGAGGGACGTCTTTACTTTAAAAACCGCCTCTATGTCCCCATTGACACACATCACAATATTGTCTCTGCCGCCCACTCTTCCTTCAAGAGGGGGCATGATGGGCACCTCCGGACAGTCGCTCTTCTCTCCCACGACTATTGGCAGCCCAGCCTGTCCTCCTTTGTCCAACGATATGTAGCTGGCTGCACGGTCTGCCAGGCCTACAAGGTACAGACCCACCCCACCATTCCCCCCATTGTCCCCCTCGATTTTGCCACCTCCTGTCCCTTCCAGTACCTTTCCATGGATCTCATCACCAACCTCTCCTCGGTGTGGGGTTTTGATTCTGTCATGGTCATGGTCAACCATGGGCTTACAAAGGGGGTAATATTGGCCCCTTGTATGAAGACAGTGGACGCCGCCGGCATCGCCCGTTTATTTTTTAAACATGTGTTCAAACGCTTCGGTCTCCATGACTGACTACTCTCGGATAGAGGCCCACAATTCGCATTGGCCTTTGCCAAGGAACTGGCAAACCTCCTGGGATACAATATCTCACTCTCCACAGTGTATCATCCCCAGACTGATGGGGAAACGGAACGATACAATCAGGAACTGGAGACCTACCTACAAATCTACTATGATGGTATCCCACAAAAATGGCTGGACCTCCTCCCTTTCGCTGAATTCGCTCATAATTCAGCCGAACATTCGGTCACCCACAAGTCACCATTCTCCCTGATGCTCAGATACTCCCCTCACTCTTACCCAGTAATTGGAGAAACCCTCAACCCAATCCTGGAAATCCGCCTCTCTGACCTAGACAAAGCTCAGAAGGAAGCGGAGGCTGTGCACACCCTCGCCCAGCAGAAAATGAAGGAATGAGACCTATCCCAGTTTCAGCTGTGGAAGATTGGAGATAGGGTGTGGCTTGACAGCCGCAATTTGAAATTGCAGGTTCCTTCTAGAAAACTTTCCCCTCGCCAAATGGGGCCTTTTGAGATCTCTGCCATAATCTCCAAGGTCACCTATCGGCTGAAACTACCCCTGCAATGGAAGATCCATACTGTCTTCCACGCCTCTCTCTTATCGTCCTATTGGAAAACCCCCGAGCACAGATCCAACTTCACTCAGCCACTTCCGGAACTTCTTGGGACCGAGGAGGAATATGAAGTTGAAAAGATCATCAATCATTGCGGAATGCCCTGATGGAGGCAATACCTGGTGCACTGGCAGGAATATCTGGACTCGGAATGGATGTGGGAACCCGAATCCCATCTGGGAAATGCCAAGGCAATACTCTCAGAGTATAAAGAGAGGGTCGGACTCTGAAACCTTTCCCCTCATCGCCTCCATCCCTCTGTCTGTCCATATTGGCCGCCTACCACCATCCACCCATCACCTCCTCTATGTCAGCATTCTTGAAAGATCTCAAACGTCAGAGGCACTTGAGTCCCTCCCCTTCTTTGCAAGCAATGAAACACTCTGCCACCTCATCCACCAATACCACCTCTATACCACCCTTCGATCCCTTCTCTCCTGGGCCTTTAGGGTCCAGACAAGTTCCATTGCCTTCTTGGGCTCCAGCCTCGCCAATGCCCGAGACTCCCCCGCCCCCATCCTCACTATTGAGCAAACTGTGCTCAAACTGCGAAACAACACCCTTGATCACCTGCATGTCGCAGGAATCAACCTCTGTATCTCTCTCCTACCCATTGGAGAGCTATCCACTATTCTCAATCCCATTGTCTTCACCCTCCTCCAGGCCAAATGAGAGAGATACCATGACAACACCCCCGACCCTTCCGTCTTTGTCCACTCTCCCAGATTTGATTATTCCACCCCAACCGACACTCTTGTTGGATCAGACAAATCCTCCCCTCAATCCAATAATGGAGAGTCTGTTCAACAATTTAATAGCACTGTCATCCTGTCTCCCCAAGAGACTCCTTCCTCCTCCCCCCCCATATCCGGAGCCCCTTCCCCCAGACCCATCCCAACCCCTCGTCACCTCCTCAGACATGCCCACTATCTCCTTTTCTCGGCAGGACTTCCATCGTGGCCCCCATGCTCTCTTTCCCCCCCATTGGGAGACTCTACAGTCATCCGCCCACCCCTCCACATCTATATTCCTAGCAGGACTGGTGACCAGTCAGAAATTGCTGGACTGGATTCCAGTCAACCAAATCCAACCATGGACAATCCTCCCCAGTGTAATGTGGGCTCCTTACCCCACATATCCACTCCCCATCCCAACACCCCCAATGTATCCCTGGAACACTTGGAGCACACCCGCGACCACCTATGGTCCTCCTGCCCCCACAACATCCCAGACTCCACCTGGGACCTCACCAACTTCAAGGTCAACAAAGGAGACTGCAGCGGATGAATCATTGTCTGAGATGGAACTTCAGATCAATGAAGGGGGTAATGTTACAGTTAAGGAGGAGACCTCTATTCAATTTCCTTCTTCGTCTCCTCCTCCTCACCCACCGACTCCAATCCCCTCCTTGCCCACCAACTCCAATCCCCTTGTTGCCCACCAACTCCAATCTCCTCATTGCCCACCCCTCCTCTCCATCTCAACCATCCCGGTGCCACCCTCTTCGCCTCCCTGTTCTCCGACCTTCAGGACTACCACATCCCAACCTCCACCTGGGCCAACCTTCTAGACAAGTCCCTCTTCAAGGGATGAGGCTATTCCTTGTTACGGTTTTGGTACACCCCCCGGTCTTTTTCCTCTTCTTATCCTCGACCGGTACCACACGTGACTACCCGTCACCTGACCACCCACCCTGGCGCTCCTTGAGCTCGCTTATGCTTGACGACCCGTCCTGCAATGCCCGGCTTCGCCCACCGACACCTCCTCCTCGGTGCTCCTGACACAGCTGCCCTCCTGTGTCCCTCCTTAAGATCCTGGATCTTCCCTAGATCTTCCCTGGATCTTCCCTGGATCTTCCCTGGAATCTCCCTCCAGATTCCCCTCCCATTAGGTCCGCCTTATGCCCTTCGGATCTCTCCAGCCCTGCCTTGCAGTGCCCTCCCGCACAGCCGACCTCCTGTGCTCCTCGGCGATTCCTCTCCGTCTCAGTTGAGGCCAGATCTCTCCTCACATCGCCACTAGCCTCGTGTCGCGCCACGACCTCACTTCCCTCATGTGATCACCCCGTGCCATCACTACGCGTCGCGCCACGCTTATTCCCACGACGTGCCCCTTCGCTCGTGAACTTCCCACGCAGGATCCCTCCTGCCTAATCGGGCGATAACCTCGCCACACTGGTTCCAGGTTTCCTATTGCGGATACGGACTATTACTATATCGGGTTAGCCGCGCACGGACCACCCTTACCTAGTTAGGATTACCTGCCCTAAGCCCTTACGGTCGGGGTATATAAGTTCGAGCTCCTCTCGAACCCTCCTTTCTCTCTAACCTTGATCTGACACCTAAAGTGTACACCTTACCAGGTACTCTTGTGGTAATCATCATCCGTTCCCTGCAACATTCCCTTGCTTGCTCTCCATCTCGCCTTCCCCTCTTTCCTCCTTCGTAGAAGGACTCCGCTGTCGACACCTTAGAGTCTCCCCTCTAAGGTCCTCAAGGTCGAGCACTCTCTCGCTCGTCACCAACGGCTCGTCGCCGTTGGCTCGTCTCCAGGTTCTCCGCTCCAGTTAGGAGAACCCGTCCCCCTCAACAACGACCCCGTTTCCCGTCGCCCTCTCCTCGGTCTAGGTCTGTTGACCTCTCCCTTCTAGGACTCTCGGTCGTCGTCTTCCTCGTGGTACTATCCTTAGTATCACTCGTCTCCGTCGCCAGGCTCGCGTTAAGCCTGAAGGTATCCTACAGAGTTAGGACCAACAAGAGTTAGGCTCAAGGCGGCTTTACGCTTCGTGTCTACTTGTACGCCTACCCGGCGGTAGTCATAACATTCCTCATCAGATGGGCATCTCCGCCACCACCTCTGGATACTCCCCTCCTCCACTGCCTCTTGGACTTCCCTGTTTGTTACAGTTTGGATACACCCCCCGGTCTTTTTCTTCTCTTATCCTCGACCCATACCAAACGTAACCACCCTGTCACTGGACCACCCACCCCGGCGCATTCTTGCGCTCGTTTATGCTCAACGCACACGTCCTGCATGGCATGACTTCGCCCCTCCCACACTGCCCTCCCTCGGTGCCTCTTGACACAGCCGCCCTCCTGTGTCCTGATCCTGGATCATCCCTGGACCTTCCCTGGATCTTCCCTGGATATCCCCAGATCTTTCCACCCCCTTCTGCACTACCCTCCCTCGGTGCCCCTTGACACAGGCCCTCCTGTGTCCTGATCCTGGATTGTCCCTGGACCTTCCCTGGATCTTCCCACCCCTCCCCTTCTTTAGGGTCAGCCTTCACCCTACTGTGGTTCCTCCGGCACTGCCCTCTACAGTGCCCCCTCTCACACAGCCGTCCTCCTGTGCTCCCTCGGCATTCCCCATCTCAGTTGAGGCCAGATCTCTCCTCAACATTGCCACCCACCTTGTGTCATGCCACGACCTCACTTCACCCTTGTGACCACTCACATGCCATCACAACACGTCGTGCCACACTGATTCCCACAATGCGTTCCTTTGCTTGTGAACTTCCCATGCAGGACCCCTCCTGCCTAATTGGGCAATACCTCGCCATACTGATTCCAAGTTTCCTTTTGCAGATACAGACTCTTACCATATTAGGTTAGACTGCGCACGGACCACCTTACCAGATTGGGATATACCTGCCCTAAAGCCCTTATGGCCGGGGTATATAAGTTCGAGCTCCTCTCAAACACCTCTCTCTCTCTAACCTTGATCTGACACCTAAAGTGTACACCTTACGGTTACTC
>JBBPNR010000580.1:0-20789 GCA_038091015.1 Boletus vermiculosoides
GTTGAGTTATTATTCGACGAGCACCGCTCGTAGAGTATGGTTGAGCTGCGGGTAACCGGGCGACAGCGCCTTTTTGCCCACCTTCTTTTCCCACGCACCGCCCCCCTTTTGCGAGTTCTCCCCCAATCATGATCATTCGGTGCAGTTTGAACGGATTCCTTTTTTCTTTTGGTTTCAACAAAGGGAAGGTCTGTTCAAACGCAAAATATGATTCCAACTCTCGAGTTGAGAGTGTCATCTTTGCTTAGATCTTGTTTGACATGGTCTATACTATTGTCGAGAAACTTGGGAGCTGTGCGCCCTCTCACTGGCTGGCCATCTGGTGCGTTCAGACGTCCGACCAATGAGAGGGCGCACAGCTCGGAAATAGCATCCGCAAACGACCTTGTTATACACAGAGTACACAATGTAACCTGAGATGGACGACAAGAAAACACACACATCAATCTAAAACGTGTGTGGGAACGCTTCAGGGGCTTGAAGAAACAACGAACACTCTACGTAACGTTTGTAGAGATGCAGATTGTTTCCTTTCAAGCTTCAATGCTCGATTGTACGACTGACAAGAATGTACAAGTGTAGATCGACCTTTGTGTCCCAGAACCTCAGAACCTGGTCCCTTGGTCTCTGAAGCGGGACCCTTGTTCAGACCGCTTCTGGAATCCGACGAAACAGATCTATGGGAGGAAGGTGTAAGCCCTTTGGCATACGGTTACGTGTACGATATATATCCTGCCACACGTCATGGAGAGCCATTAGCAGCCCTTGTACCGTACCTCAGAGTCTCCCTTCTTTCGTGCCCGTCCGAATCTGTGTTTCCGCTGTTGGCCACAGCTGGTTTCCAGAAGGAGGGGAGGTTCAAGTCCAGCGTATATGACGATCAAGTTGTGATACAAAAGACTCGGGAAACGTTTAACGAGTACAAGGTTATGTTAGATGACAACAACGAACAGACAAAACGTCCGGCAAGGACGTTTCGAGAGCATGACATTAGTACGTACGTACTGCGCATCCGGCCTTTTGTTTATTTTATGTATTGAAATTTGCATGGGCGTCTGTTGGCCCCATGGAGTATAGTCCCAAACATTACTCGACGTTCGAAAGAGAAGGAATGAAAAAAGTTCGGGAGGGTCCAAAAATATTCAAGGCACCAAACTCGCACAGGGGACGAATCAAAAAATTCCCAGCCAAGTTACTTGACCGGCGCGCTAAAAACCTGTTACGAGAGCGAGTCACCCAAAGTCCGCGACAACCGGGGCCCCCCTTCCGACTCCCGAGCCACATCTATCGTATTTGATCCCCTCTGATCCAATGGCATCTCCGAGATACTACGTGGTAACAGAACATCCCGACATCGAGACTCGCCACTTTGTGACTTGTCGATGAAACCCCTGGGGCCTGGACTGCGCATCGGGGACAGCCTCTCGTGGGTTGGCTGTCCGTTTGTCCATTCTCCACAACGACAGATACCGTCCTCGCGCGGGAGGACTTCTCGATATGCCATATGGTCAACCCGACGTACCCGGAATAAAGTACATCTGATTCCACGCCGGTGACGTACCCACGGTAGCCGCACATGAATGGCGTTATCTGCATCCCGGCCGCTCGTATATGATGATCATGGCCGGCGTTGATCCGATATCATGTACATGCTCCATTAACGCTACTCAAGCCAAGGTTCGTCGTGATTATTGGTGGGAATGCCCGCCGAGATTGACATCGTGGGTTCGTCTCATTGTTTACCAAGCATGCGGGCGTGTGTTCAGACGGATCTAAAAGTGTACACAAAACGTGACCAAAGTGTTATCATCGTACAGCCTTGATACAGGGACCGATCAGGAAGAAAAAAGGGTATAAAAGTATACAAACAACCCGAACCCAGATAACGGAAGATAGGCAAAAGTAATGACGCGATGGATCAGAGATCCCATGAAGCGTGGATATCTTGTGCAAGAGACACGTCCATCCGCGAGAGTGCGCTCCACTCCTCCTTTAAGCGATCGCTTAAGAATGCCTCGATAGCCGTGGTCCAATCTTGGAGATCGTCGAGGGCACATTCACGTGCGAAATCGTCCTCGGGTGGGGATTTCAGAGCAAGGTCTTCGAACCCCGTGTGGCGTTCTTGTTCGTAAGCAATGGAGATGGACTCTACGCCGCATAGCTTCAGGGCGTCCAAGGTGGATGATAGACCGTCGACAGGGAGACGCGAGGCGTTGATGAATACGTGAGAGATGTGAAGGGAAGTTAATGGTTGTGATTGTGTACGCTCTGGGAGCGAGGCGAGTGCGGTTCCAAGCTCGAATGAGCGCAGTGATGGACAGGCATGAAGCCATGCTGTACACGCCTGGGACTCGCATTGGGTATCTGCGGAATACATGCTCCCGGTGAGTACAAGCTTTTCCAACGAAGACGTTGCGGGCTGGTTGAGGTCGATTTTTGAGTCGCAGCCTAGCCATGTGTCGCGGATTTCGAGGGTACGGAGGGAGGGGAGACGTAAGAGATTGGGGAGTGTGAGATCGCTTCCCAAAATGGGGTGAGGAGGGACGTCAAAGTCGTTGGTGATGATGGGGACGTCGTATGGGACGTCACACGGGTCGACGTGCATGGCGGAGCGGGTGATGCGAGACATGGAGAGATGGGAGAGGGACGGGAGCGAAGCGGCGAGTGCCACGACAAGACGCTCCGAGCTGTTCGGCGGGAGATGAGATATGTGGAGAGTGAACAGTGCACGGGAAACTTACACTGGTGCGACATCTTCTCTGGCCCAACAACTTATTTCAAACGAGTGCACGTGGGGTAGGTGAGAAAAGGCAGGGACGATTTTTTCGGGGTCGAGAGAGGACGCGAGGGAGAGGGAGAGGGCGGTGAGACGGGTGCAGGAGCGGAGGATGGAGAGAATGGCATCGGTCGGGTCGAGAGCCCCTGTGGCACGCTGGTGTTGCTTGGTGCAGACGGAGAGGGATCTGAGGTACGAGCCGTACTCGGATGGGACATGGCGAACGAAGGCATGGAGCGACGCGGAGGAGGGGAGGGTTACGTTGGCGAAGATCGCGGGCAAGCACAGAGCGCGTGCAGAGGAGGATGTGCGGGATACGGCGAGGACTGCGTGGAGGGGGAGGGTGTGTACGATGGCGAGGTGTAGTTCTGTTGGGAGGAGATGCCAGGACATGTTAGGGGAGATGGGAGATGGGACGGAGAGGGGGATGAGGTATTTGTATGGGGACTAATCTCCATCTTTGTCGGCAGTTGCAGTTGAGCGTGTTTCGTCCATGCCGATTCACAAGGACACAACTCTCCCACGTACTCCTCCGCCGCGGGCGAGAATCCGCACCAATTCAGGCATCCGGAGACTTTCCGTCCGACACGGCTGCTATCTGCTCCGCTCATCCCGGCCCATCAAGCCACCCCTCCTCTTCTCTCTCCCGTACGTGACGACAACCTAATTTATCACTGCGCAGCCAGAGAATTCTTACTCCAGTACAGAACACTCGGTGATTGCCACTACCCCTGTCCCTTCTATTATCACCCATTGGCCGCGGTATATATACAGCAATCCTCTTTCGACCATCGCTCTCTTTTTTTTTTTTTTTTAAAGTTTGGCCAACAGTGCGGACATCATGATGATGGCCATTCCTTTCCTAGTACGCGAGAACTTTGTATTCCAGCCTGACATGCCACAATCTAATCATTTTGATGCCTGTCAGTCCTTGGTTGGAAACGCCCATCCCCGCTCTTCGATACGCATCGTCTTCTCCCTTGTATCCCCTTCATTCTTCCAAGCTGTGTTCAGAGCATCCTTCTGAGACATTATATAACCTGTCAACATTCCAGTAACCCGGTTCGAACCGCGCCATTTTTTTGATAAGTACATCTTGGGCTGGCGCTGTCCGATTGCCAAAGTTTGACTCACGCGTCGGTTGTTCCCTTACTTGGCTGTGCATATCCTGTCGGGGAGGCTATGCAAACCGAGTCCGCCGGAAACGCTCTGAAACGACCCCTCACACCGACGGAAGTGATCGCACGAACTCGAACATATGGTGACTACATGTGCATGTGTTACAAGGCGAAACACTTGCGCATCGCGTTTTAGCTATCTCCGAAACGGCGTTTCATGCTTTGCCTGCAGCAGCCGCTGCCTTTGCATCCTCTGCTGCCGCTACTGCTGGGTTCACCTTCTTTCCATCTTTCCAACGGACACGCGGAGGCGGGGCACGGTTGCGACGACCCTCGCGTGATCGTACGCGGACGACTGGGGTCAGGGTCATCGAAAATATTCAGCGAACATCACGGACGGATCTCACCATGCGAGTGAATGGCGCACGAAACGCAATATGCAAGTTTGATGTACAGCTTTGGAATGACGTATTCTGTTCCGCCCGGGTGGAGAGAGCGGGATCAGTAACTTACTCCACCGGCAAACCAGGCGAACCTGCAAAGAAAAAAAAAAAAAAAGACCCACCAGGATAAACGCTCGCCTCACTGATATCACGCACGGCCGCGCTCTCAACCATGTTCCGTACGGTGAAACGCTTGATCGCCTTGTCTTTGGCGACGCATCGAGAGCAGTTGGAGCAGCGCACGAAACCGACGTGGCCGCGGTGTTTCTTGTTGCGACCGCCGTTTCTTCTTTTCTTGGTCTGTCGAACAGTAGGGAGTGAGCGATCGGATGGCGAGTGGTAAGAGAGACGACGTCGACGTTGCGTGTGGGGACCCATTCCATCCCACCCATCCATATCCATACGTATGTGCTACCATCCATCGCATCCGGTCGTCCTTTCTTCGCATTGGATGGGTCCCCAGCACGGAAACATGGACTACCGTTTACATGTCAGAGACTGGGCTTACCATGTTGCAGAGTCCCGGTGTATGTTGGGCGTTGTCAGTCTACCAGCTCCTCCAATGCCCACATCCGCACTCGGCATCCTCCGATGCAGTTCCCACGCTCTCAAGTATAACCTGCCCTGAGTTATGATTGGGATAGGTAGCAATTTCAAGCAAAAAAGTTATTCCCAATCGCCTACAAATAGATCCAGCTACACATGCCCCCCCTTTGTTCTGTTCAAAACACCGTCTCGACCTCGTTCTCGTCCCTCGGGTCCACGCACTGTCGTCTCAACGTAGCCTGCTCCTCGGTATTCTTGAACACCTTGCTCAGCGTAAACCTGGCATCGCATGCTATCCGGAACTCGTCCGCACGTGGCGACTGGAGGTTTTGGAGGTAGAGCAGAATCTCGATTGCATCCTGTGAGAAGAGTACACCCCCAAAAGATGTCGTTTCGATCAGCGACATGAGAGGGCATATTCAAATGGCGAACGAACCTTGAGACCAAGTTGGACGTCGTCCCCGAGTGTCGTAAACAACAGATTCTCAACCTCTTCCCTCGGCGCGTCCAAGGTGTGCGACACCTTGGCAGAGGCAAGGACAGCAGGGGCAGATGACGAGTGGTGTTGTAGGTATTGCGAGTTGAAAACGTCCAACGAGACTTCGGCGGGCTTCAACGCAGCCACGGATTCATCGAGGACAGACTTGATCGGCTCGGGGACGTCGCTCACAGAAGCCACTGCGGTGAAAATCACCTTTGGAAAAAAACATACTGGCGTGAACCCCCGAGGCTCACCTTTTCTCGTCAGTTGTACGATACGGACATGCACTTCGGGATGGTGCGGGTCCCGCGTGTGTGCGCGACGAAGCGCTCGCGCGGCTTTCAAGTATTTCTCTGCAAAAGAATGTAAAAATCCCGTCGTCAGAACGACATCCATTTGAAACACGCACTCTGCCGTATCGCAACATCAAACAAGGTCACGTTTACGTCCATATTGTCCATTCCAAAGTCTCCCAGCGTCGCAAGGAGCTTGCTCGCCCGCTCCAACGGGTCATCCGCAGCGACGAGTTTCAACCCCTCTGGATCGTCATCCTGGGTCGCGGGTACTTCGAGCCCCTTGTCTTCGTTCTGTTTCGTGACACCGCGCACTACGAACCGGAAGGTGATATTGTAGGCATGGAAACTAATAGAACGATGCCTGGATTCACCCTTTTGTGAGCTCGTGTCGTCATAGTCTCTAGTGGTTTCGACCGTGGCTTTATGCGCCGCCTTCTTTGCCTTGTTCAGCGCTTTCTTCGACACTTCGGGCGAAGGTTCTGCCAAGCCAAGATCGATGAGAAAGAAGACATGGAACGAGGGGATGGAATCCTTACCCGGCGGCTGTAGGGATTTGGTTATCGAGGGATCGTCGTAGAGCAGAATCCATATCTGGCGATAAATCCGTTAGTGTAGGATACTTGCGTAAACAAGAGGCGTTACTCGAGCGCTCCACACCGCAGCGTGGATATATCCAGGGTGAGAGGGGAGATGGTCTTCCCATCCCAACATTCTGTAAAGACGAAATGAGTCATTTATGGCTTCGAGTGAATGGGGTGCCATCGACGCACGCAAGGTAAGAGCTTAGCATACTGATACGCAGCGAATATATATGGAAGTCGTAATGCTCTTCACGGAAACCGTGGAACATCTGAAACCAAAATTCCAGTGCCGACGTAGCGTATCGGATAGCGAAGCCTGTACCTTTTGGATATTGTAGTACGTCTTGAGCGCAAGGTGGTGCTTCCCCAGCCGTCTCTGTGTATCACCCAATTCCGTAAGATAATGCAACGCCTGCATCTCTAACAAATCTGCGCCAGGGGGTGCACCTTTCTGAAGGAACGGTCAGCGATATGGAAAGGGATGTTGTGCGCAAGAAAGTCGACCTTGGTGAACAACCCCAAGACGTCGTCTGCTTCGTTGATCATCCCTGCGCGCAGACGGTATTTACCCGACTTGGTGTTCACATACCGATCTTGTCCGTCGAGTCTCCGAGCGTCGTCCATGGCGCGCACGGCCCCATAAGGATCGCCGGCACGCTTCAGCACGCGCGCCTTTGTCATATACAGCTCAGGTAGTGTCGGTGTATGTTCCGTCGCAATGTGGAGAATCTCCAGCGATTTTTCATATTGTCCCAGGGAGGAATAGTGTTGTGCAAGAAAGTAAAGTGTCCAGAGATATTCTGTGGGATCTGAAGATGTTGACAGTTGCGCCTCATCTTTGGGTGCGATACTCGAACGGATATCTTCCACAATCTCCTGGATCGACTGGAGCTTGAACGGATCAGTATAAAGCTTTTTGACGTCGCTAAAGAGGGAGGGTATTCCTTTCCGAAGGGCCCGCTCGATGTAGGGCTTCACCAATTCCTTGAACTTGTCGCCTGCAAACGGTTTGGAAGATTTAGTTTGCAGAAGAATTCTGGCTTACCTTCCGCGATAGTAAGAGCTAGCCGTTGATGTGTATTCGCCTTTGGGTGCTTGGACAAGAACTCGTCGAGGATGCCAAGGGCTTTTGTTCGCGACTCGTCAGTTAGGCTATCTTTCATGGTGTAAGGCCACGCCAAAAGAGGTAAATGTCGGGCGTATTACCAAGATCGATTCCAGCATTGGTAATGAAACCTTTGTAGTAGTCTTGACTGTCGGGATTTTGGTCAATCAATTCTCTCCACGATCGTTCAGCTGCCTCTGTCCATTCCTCCCTTTGCGCGTTATCCGCGTCAGCGGTCGACTTCAATTTTCCGAAAAGACGTGCTTGTAGGCAGGATGAGCAGACCGAGGATAGGCTATCAAACGTTGCTTACCTCTGCATTCTGCGATAGCTGGACGATCAACCAACATTCTATCCTTTACTTTTTTATCAAGCAGGGACAAGGCTTCCTGCCATTCTCCCAGCTCTTCCAGTAGACGGATATGGAAGAAAACTAGTTCCCCGTACTCGGGATCGCGGGCAGAAATGTTCTAAGATGCAGAATGAATGGGGACAGTGAGACGACGACGATCAAATCATACACGCAAGAAACCCTCCATATGATCCATGTAACGTCTTGCTTCTGCTACATTACCGGCTAACTTGTATGCAACTGCGACGCCGACCCAGTGGACGCGTGAGTAAGGACGCAAACGAAGCATGTGGAGGCGCGACTCGACAAGCGCGTCGTATTGGCGGCTATGCGTTTGGAGGATAGATGTTTCTCGAATGATGTTGAAGTTGTCCTGTATTCTCGAGGTCAATGTGATGCGAAGATATGTCGCGTGTATGTCCACCTTGTCGATCCTGAGCGCCATCGTGTAGGATTTGAGGGCTTCTTCATAATTGTGCTCTCCTTTTTGTATGAGGGCCCAAACGTGCCAACATATATGGGATTGGAGGTCTTTGCGCATGCCATCCTTTATGAGATTTATGCCTGCGTCGCGCTCGCCGAGGTGAACCATGACGAGACCCTTCATGCACATGGTTTCTATGGGAATTCAAATAGAAGACACAGCAAGACAATAAAGAATGAACTGACCCCCATGCTGCGGATATTTCTTGAGGATCTGGTCAGCGATTTTCCGCCCTTTCGAGAGCTGCTTCTGTTCGTATGCCTGCAAGAGCTCTGTGAAAAGCTTGCGCTCTTTTTGGGCCAGTTGTTGCGAGGCCATGATAAAACTGAACTGGGGTATGTTCCTGTCGTGGATTTAGCTATCGACTACTGCTGGCGTGTCACTTGCCTCGAGGGGAGGGGACCGAGATAACCTCCGGCCGATCGGAGTTTCAATTCTCCGAGTCTTGTCGAGCGCCTTCCTGCGGTTCCCGACACCAGTCCTCACCAACAATAGCCTCGAACTGAGTAGCTTGGTGATAATACAAACAACCGCCGCAGCGCTACTGTACGGATCGTGAATACTCAGCTACCAATCGGCACATGCACGGCAGACAGTCGGACTCTGAACATATCAAACTCCGACCGGCTCAGGGACTGGGACGCGCTTTGACGCGTTGACTGCCAAGCGACAACTTTGCCAGCGCCGATCCACCTCCCGCTTGCTGTCTCTGTCGACGTCCACGACGATGGTGGCACAAACGCGTACTGCCACTGCGCCCTCAAAGAAGCTCACCTTCAACGAAAAGATCGTCGGCAGGTCCCTTCCCACCGACACACTCCTCAAGAAGCTCAAGGCCCTCCATACCGAGCTTGCAGAGCTCGACCAGGAACTCGTCGACGTGAACTCGCTCTCCTCCGTGCGCTCACAGCTCATAAATACGTCCCTCCTCCTCCACAGAGACAGAGGCGTCAAGGCGTATACTGCTTGCTGTCTTGCGGACATCCTCAGGCTATACGCACCGGACGCCCCTTATACCCAAAACGAACTCAAGGACATCTTTCAGTTTTTCTTTAGGCAGCTTGCCGCCGGGCTGAAAGGTGCCGATGCTCCGTATTATAACGAGTACTTCCACCTCCTCGAATCCCTCTCCACTGTCAAGAGCGTCGTGCTCGTGTGCGATCTTCCCCACGCCGACGAACTCATGACCGAAATTTTTCGCGAATTCTTTGCGCTCGTACGACGCGACCTGGCGAAAAAGATAGAGTTATTTATTGCCGACATCCTCGTCGCCCTCATTGACGAGTGTCAGTCCCTCCCAAGTGACGTCTTGGATACTATTATGGGACAGTTCTTGGACAAGAATACGGTGCGTCGTCAAACACACTATTCATACATTCTCGTTCATGATACCCTTTCAGCGTCTGGATCAGCCTGCCTACAGACTCGCGGTGCAAATTTGCAACGCGACTTCGGACAAGTTGCAGCGTCACGTCTGCCAGTACTTTACTGACATCATCGTCACTAATTCACGCGACCTTGAGTCGGACGGCGACTTTGACGAAATACGCACTGCACACGAACTCGTCAAGCAACTCAGCAAGTCGTGTCCGTCCTTGCTGCACAGCGTAATACCACAACTCGAGGAAGAGCTCCGTGTGGACCAGGTTCAGGTGAGGTTGATCGTAACCCAAGCACTAGGAGAGATGTTTGCAGAAAAGGGTGGCTCCGATCTCATCAGAAAGTATCCAACGACATGGAACGTGTGGTTGATGCGCAAAAACGACAAGGCAGCGGCCGTGCGCCTGAAACTCGTCGAAAGTGCCAGAGGACTACTCTTGAACCTGCCTGAACACAGAGAGACTGTCGAAGGCAAGCTCCTATCTCGGGACGTGTGGACGACAGTCTTGACATGCTCTTGAATAGAAATGCTTCAGCTCAAACTCCTTGATCCCGACGAGAAAGTTCGTGCCGCAGTGTGCAAAGTGTATTCTCAGCTCGATTACGAGACTGCGCTCCACTATGTCTCGGAAGCACAACTTCGGGCAGTTGCTGGTCGTGGAATGGACAAGAAGCATGCCGTCCGTGTAGAAGCCATGAATGCGCTCGGCAAACTATACGCCCTTGCGTATCCGGAGATGTACGTCATTTCATCCTATGAGTAGTGCCGTCTAATATATTTATATCCCAGCGAGAACGGTGACTCGTCCGCGGTCAGGCACTTTGGGTGGATTCCTAATGAGATCTTGCACATCTCCAATATGACGTCTGAAGCCAAAGCTGCTGCAGAGCAAGTGATTGCTGATTTTGTTCTTCCGTTACCTTCGTCTTCCACTGCTTCCGCTTCTACGTCGAGGAACGTCGAGGTTGACGAAGTAGCGTGGACAGATCATTTGCTCAATACCATGCAGCAACTAGATGACCTCGGTGTCAACACAATTCTGAGTATGAGCGGAATTAAAGCCAAGTGCGTTGATCGATTTTCTTATTGTGGGCAACGAGGATCGATGTCGTGCATAGTCGTCCCACCATGTATGAACATTATCTGCAAGCATGCATACACAACAACGTAAGCCCCCCGTGGATGTTCGTCTTAGTTCTCCTTATCGGTGCCTATTAGGGTGGTGTGATCGACGAAAACGAGGAATCAATCATACAGCGTCTAAATAACGTGGTCAAGCACTTATCTCGTGCGTGATGTTCAGGGTCGCGTGCAATGTATTAACCTTTTATATATACTAGGTCAATTCCCCGATCCCCAGAAGGCAGCTGAGGACATGCACGACTTTGCCAAGGCAAACGAGAACAGGCTTTATAAGCTACTCAAGACGTGTATGGATCCCCAGTCCGATCTGAAGAGTATCGTGAAAGCCTCAAACGAGTTCCTACGGCGCGTAGAGCAATCACTCGAGTCCGCCCTCTCGACGATGACGATCTTTCTTCGTCGCGCGACGCTCCGCATCGTCAACCAGTCGTCCATCTCGACCCTCATCAAACGAATCCAGAAGTCGGCTCCGTCGTCGAAGCATGCCCAACAACTCTTAACCTTTATATCGAAACATTGTCCGATTCTGTACAAACCCCATGTCAGCGAACTCACAAAGGCAATCGCCGACGAGAGGAACGTGATTCTGGTGGAGGTTGGCATGCATGCACTCGCAGCTGTGGCGAAAGCTGATGAATCTCAAGCGGCATTGGACAAGTATGTTTCTTTACCCTACTTCGAGACAGTTCGCTGACGTGGACATCGTGGTTATTTAACGCGCAAGACGAACGCTAGAACGCATAACGCGATTTGCGCTTGGAGAAAACCCGAAAATTGCCAAGTTTGCGGCTCGCTTATTGGCTTCTTCGAAGGATCACGAAGATGCTTGTGTGGACATCATTGAAGTACGTGTCTTTGTCACTGTCGGTTTTCCGGTCTGTTCATTGCTTTCAAGTCTATCTCGGAGAAGCTTGCGGAAGCTACGCCAGAGGAGCTTGTTGCCCATACAACTGTTCTGGCACAGATGGCGCGCTTCAAGCCCGACGCATTCGAACATAGGAGCGACACTATTATGGCGTTCCTGATAAAGAAATTGCTTATGGGTCGACGGTCAAAAGATCCAGTGAGGATGCTGCACCTTGATTCTCTCCAGATCGAGGCCTGACCTGTTTTAGGAGGAAATGGACGTCGATGACGACTGGGTGGAAGATGACAATATGGCGCCAATACAAAAGGCCAGGATCCTTGCGTTGAAAGTTTGTCGGAATCGGTGTCTTGCAAATGCGCCTGCCGAAACCGCAGTGGAGCTTGCTACACCCGCGCTTAAAATGTTTTCAACATTACTTGAGCATTCTGGATCATTTTCGGCAGACGCACCAGACAGGTTAGGTTCTCGACTGGGCATGTTACTTGGGACATGAGGCTGATGTATCATACTTAGTCCGCCGGTGAAGGCACGCATGCGACTACAAGCCGCTGTGTCGCTTTTACACCTTTCTACCGTCGAAGTGTTTGCAGACGTGATAAATAGCAACTTTATATGGCTTGCTATCACAGTCCAGGTAAGGGGTCTCTTCAAACTGACGTACCTTTTTGATCGTGATGTGCATCCGCTCAGGACCCATGTTATCATGTCCGAATAATCTTTTTAACAAAACTTGTGTCTCTGCTGACCGCACGTAAACTCCCGCCACGCTTTAACACATTACCCTTCCTTACGATTCACGATCCTGAGGCCGATGTTCGAAACAGGGTGAGCCCTAGTCTGCGAAACATAATGCTGAACATTGAAGTATTTTCCAGGCCATAGCTTATATTTCGTTTATCTCGAGATCTATTCCACCCGCCGCACGCGTTGATCAACTAGAAATAATTTTCATCCGCCTTCTTCATCTCCTCGCGCATCATCCCGATTTTTCAACCTCGCACGAAAACATGCAAGAGATGGCGAAGTAGGCCTTCGTCCCTTTTCCTGGCCGGGTCCACTCTCATCTTGCCCTTCAGATATATTGAATTTTATCTCGATTTGATCGCGAGTTCTGATAACATTGCGCTTCTTTACCACCTTGCAATGAAAGCCAAGACCGTGCGTGACTCAGAATCCCATACGTACAGCGAGGTGCGAAGATTTTTCGCCCGACTTGCGAGCGTTTGTTGATTTTTTGCGTATTACCGAATCTAGAACCTCTACACGATGGCAGAGCTCGCTCAAGAGTTGATCAAGGCCCGCACGCAAGCTCGTTCGTGGACCCTTCAGAGTTACCCTGGTAAAGTCAAACTGCCATCGGACATTTTGCGTGCACTTCCGAATCCAGAAGCTGTCGCCAAGGTAGGCCGCATAACCTGACGAGTTTCATGGAGGAATCGTACTGAGGAAGGGTGCAGGTAATTAAAACACAGTATCTGTCCGAAGACACCATCGCTTGGCTGAAGGAGATTAGGGGGCACAAGCCAGCCGCGGCCACCAAGGTGCGCCGAAAATCAAATTGCACATTCGCTCGTGATCCGTTGACGCCTTGATCTGTAGGAGAAGAAACGGGAACCGAAGGAGGCAAGGGATGGCAAATCCCCGCCTGCCAAGCGCAAAGCTCCTCGAGCTCGAGCAAACGGCGCGCCAAAGTGGGTTCCTGAATGACGCGGAGTGCAAGGTCCCCGCTGACGTCACGTTTCTTTACAGGCGTCCCAAGACGCAAAAGCCAGCGCGGTGGAACAGTGATCAATCAGAATCAGAAGAACCGTCGTCTGATGAGGAGTCGGTTCCTGATCCATCAGAGAAAGCGACGTCCCCGAGACGTTCTAGTTCTGTGGCAAGCGAAACCGGTCAGGATAGCAACAAAGAAGAGGACGGCGGTGAACCATCAGAACGAGAGAAGAAATTCGGTAGGAAAGCAAGAGTGAAGGCACAGGTGAGTCATAATGCAGCGCGGGTGGACCAAACGGCATTGATAGGGACAAAAAAGGAAAAGATAAGCAAGCAAGTGAAGAAGAATGTGACGCGACCGAGAAAGTCTTGACGGTGTTAAACAAAAAACGCGGTATGGATTGTATACAGCCTATTTCGTGTATGCCTTTGTATTGCTGTTGGCGTGTTTCTGTTGCTCTCGTAATATCTATGCTTTGATTTGTCTTCGTGCAGGTTGGCCGCACGCTGTGAGTTATTCATGGATGCCATAAACGTAACTCGAGTCTACCCATGCATCAGATGGGTCGAGCGTCTTCTATCTGCATGTGACATCCCCACAGCATTCCGGCGATGTGTTCAGTAGAAACTGGAAGGTGAGTCTCCTCTTTATCTTGTCCGTTTTGACTATATGGCAATAGAGCCATTTTGTGGGTGCATCGAACGATACTTGGAAATTCTTCGGGATCGATGCCATTGTCAGGCCACCACTGGCGCAGACCCTGACTGCGGATTTCTAAACCGACGTGAGATCCTCATTCCGTACGTCTTTCCCACATCCGACCGAGGCGTCGGTGCGCGAGGGATTGCGGGTACGCCATCCTCAAGGTAAGGCTAACTCTACACGAGAGGCGAGCAAATTGATGCTCGCGAGACTCTTTCGTGGTCTTCCATCACGTCGCTCACTGGCAAATTCGTTGCCCCGATGTACTGTGGGTGAGCCATCTGCTCGCTGGGGTTGCTAACACGGTTTGTAGGATTCGTTCAAGTAGGTTCAACCTCGCGAGCTTGTGGTCGATATTTGTGAATCGTTCACATGCGTTGTCTACAGTCTCGTTGGGCGGGACGTTCTACATGTGTTGCAACCGTAGTCGGAGAACCCAGTCAGCATGCGAGTTGCGGTGAGTTACACCATGCTACCGATGAATCGATGACTGATAGGTATCGTGTCTCACCGACCGGCTCATCGTTTGTTTTGCAGGTTACCAGCGTCGCTCACGCTGTGTATTTCTGGACAAATCTACAAACTTGCCCGAGTATAGCTGATGGTTGGATTTTTACCCTTGCATCTACCCGGGACGGCCTGCGTAGGTTGGTCTGAGCGTCCCCTCCTCATGGGTTTCACGCGACTTTGTCTTCAGAACGCCATCGCCGATTCATCGACGCTTTTCTTTTGCTTTGTTGTCAACCGTGGCATATTAGTGACATGCCTTTCTCATATCGGCATGCTCGTTTGCATTCGTGACCAAGTCTGGATATCCAAGTACTGGTAAAGGGACAGGTTCGGGATTATTCGTTTCGGGGACGAAGATGGCGAATCGACGGTGCGTTATTTAGGATGCCTTTTTCACGTCCCCAAAAGCATGCATGCTCTACATGAGTCGTCGATCTCATATGGATTTTTGGTTCCTCGGTTTATCGAGGCGCTCGGTCTAGTTGCCTTGTGAGACATTCTAACAGTCGACGGGTTTTCCGACGTGTTAACTTGCAAAGGTTCAACTTTTGCACACAGGCTGAGCAGTCCAAGTGGATGCAATATAATCTCGGCCAGAACCTATCTCTTCAGATCAGTTTTTGGGCACGCTGTTGGTACCTGTGCGAGGAAGCCTGAAAGACGCTAGCACGCTTTAAACGGAGATACACCAAGCCAGGTGGGCAGTGAGACTCCGGATTGAGATCAGATACAAGTATGGCGAATGCAAGAGTGAATAGGGATGCGTTGCCGGTCCCAGCGGTGCCGAAGAACGGGCGATGGAGATGAATGTATCCATGTTATATGTGACGAACCTTCTCATCGTACGAGAGTGCGCCGAAGCCCCCTGAACGCGACAGGATAGACGCATTCCCCATGTAAGCCACTACTGGGAGTATGCTCTACAACATGACAAAATGGAAACTCTGTACAAGTTGAGGTGCACCGTTTGACGATCTAGATGAAGTGTGGATGACGAATAGCCGTGTGTTTGAGAGGTGGCTCGTGTGGGACCAGGGATCGAAATACAAGATGTGGCGTGATGGTGAAAGGGGATATTACCGACTCTCATGCACCTCGGCGAGAAACGAAATTCTGTGACAACAAATATAAGATGGCATCAAAACGAAGGCTGCAAACGGTGCCGACCTCCAAGTCCTGTGACGTCGCAACGGCAAGTACAAACTTTCTGTTGGAATCCGTCACTAGATCGCTATCAGCGACATTGCGTAGTTGAGAATATTTGAGTTGGCTCGCCTAACGCGAAGATGTTGTTGCGCAGAAACTCTGCCAACTCAGCGAGGGGCGTATCAGGTGTGATGATAGTGTATGGATGCGATTCATTGCGTTTGAACATAGTCATGTATTCCTGGATGGAATCATGCTAGCGAGGTAGCCAAGGAAAGCAAGTCAGCAGTGGATATAAAGAGGAAGCGATCAAGTAAGGTAAGGAACGTACTGGATTTGCCTGTCCTGCTTGCCATTTGGCTTTCAGTACGGCAGCGTCGACGTAACCAAGTGGGCGTCTATTCTTGTCGAGCACCCTGCGAGAAAGAGAATAGGGTCAATCGCCATGTACAAAATGAAGGATAATCACGGTATATGAGAGAAGTCACGCTCGTAAGCGAGCTCGATGGCACGCGAGATGGATTCATCGGCTGGGAGTGAGAAGGCTGGAGGTAGTTGGAGATCCTGGAGGTGATCGGATAGGTTCAGTGTCGCCTGCACAGGGACTGTTTGCACCGTACCTCCACGACTGCCCCGCGGTACTTGTCTACTGATAGCATCGGGACACCAGTATGTGAGGCTGGAGAGAGAACGGAGGCAGCCATAGTAGTGTGCACGTGACGATTCATAGGACGCGTTGTAGTCGCGCCTTTGTAATTGACTGGTCTCAGTATCCCCGAAAGCTGAACTTCTGGGCGCGCGGCCGCTTTACACACGTCTCGTACACTCTCTGGCTTCAACCACCCTTCTACATCAAATACTAGTATGGGTGAACAAGCCCAGGATAACTCGCAACATCTACCGGGTCCTTCACCCATCCAAAGGCTCCACGAGTCACTCATAAATCGCATAGCTGCAGGAGAGGTGCATTTCTGCATTGCTTTTCACCAATTAGCTCACTCGTCAGGAAGATCATACACAGGCCGGCTTCTGCATTAAAGGAACTGCTTGAAAACTGTCTGGATGCTGGTGCTAAATCGATTCGTGTTACAGTCAAAGACGGCGGAATTAAACTGCTTCAGGTTCAGGACAACGGTTCCGGCATACGCGTGCGTGTGCTTGCCTTTCGTCGCGATTTCCGTTCGTGCGGCTGACTCCTTTGACAGAAATCCGATCTGCCCATCCTAGCTGAGCGGTTCACGACCTCAAAACTCAAAACATTTTCAGACCTGTCTCGACTAACGACCTATGGTTTTCGTGGTGAAGCATTGGCATCCATATCCCATGTGGCCCACATGTCTGTCGTGACCAAAACGAAGACTGAGTCCTGCGCTTGGAAGTAGGTGTTTCCGTAGCTTCATTGGGCATCAAGTCAACACTCTCATGCAGAGCATGCTATTCCGAAGGCGTGTTGGTTCCCCAAAAAGCAGGTCAGACACCAGATCCCAAACCTTGTGCTGGAAATGATGGAACTACCATCATTGTATGTCCCTTCTTTGACAATTTACAGTCCAATGAGTCCTTACCGAATCAGATTGAGGACATGTTTTATAATACGCCTACTCGCTTGTCGGCGTTGCGTAGCCCCTCCGAGGAGTATGCAAGAATCCTTGATGTCATGACCAAATATGCGGTTCATAACTCAAGGGCAGCATTCCTTTGCAAAAAGGTGTGTAAAGTCGATGGTGTATCTACTTTCTTGCTAACCACACCGACCAGGCTGGATCTGTGACTCCAGAACTCTCCACTTCGCCCACATCCATCGACCAGGCAATCCGCTTACTGTATGGTCACGCCATAGGGAAAGAACTCTTACACATTGAGGTCTCTTCATCGCCCACTGACGGGACCTCACGGCCCATTGGATCCGATGACGTTGATGACACTGAAAAATGGTCCGCTCAGGCCTATTGCACGAGCCCAAATTATCAAGGTAAGAAGACTGTGTTCTTGCTTTTCATCAACCGTAAGTCAACCATTAAGTGAGATGAACGCCGAGTAGTTCGATTACTCATGATGTTGCAGACCGCCTCGTTGAGTCGTTGAGCATCAAACGGGCAATCGAAAGTGTATACAGTGGGGTACTGCCCAAAGGTGCATTCCCATTCGTATATCTTAGGTGCGAACAACCACCTATAACAAGACTATGCATTAAGAACATCAGCCTCGAGATAGATCCCCGTGCTGTGGATGTGAATGTACACCCTACGAAACGAGAAGTTATCTTTTTGAATGAGGAAATGGTAACGGAGCGGATATCAGATGCTATACAGCAGATGATCAGTCAAAGTCATTCCAGAACCTTTGAATATCAGGTAGGCTTGAGCGTGCGCTTTATCCGTGTCTTTGACAGTCTCTAGACATTGCTTACTGGTCGCTCGAACGAATCGAATACGACAGACAGGCGGAAAGCGAGAGAGGAAGAAGAAAGTGAAGAAGAGGAGGACGAGGAGGAACGTCCGGCTTCGGCGTCTCATCGTATGCTTTTCTAACGTTCCGGTCGTGTTGTTGTTCATCGCCCTTTAGCTCCGAAGCTGTATCCACATCACAAAGTCCGCACATCACTTCACGATCGCACCCTCGAATCAATGATCCCAGTATTGAATCCGTCACGTTCTGACGGTGATGATATAGGCAAAAAAGCAGTCGGCCTCCGCGATATCCCGGAGTCCAGTTGTGATCTAACTTCCGTCCTGGAGCTCAGGAAGTCAGTCCAAAAAAATGTACACCATGGTTTGTCGCATCAACCGTTCAAGTGGGATGACGGATGCTTAGTTCGTTCGACAGATCTGACCGAATTAATAAAGAAGCATACATTTGTCGGGATTGTGGATGATTATCGGTGTTTGTCACTGGTCCAGCATGCTACGAAACTGTATCTTCTCAATCACGCAGCATTGGCGTACGTCGCGTTTACTGTGCTTTATACCTGTCTCTAATTTGACGCGCATATTCGTAGTGAGGAGATGTTCTACCAGCTCGCTCTCATGCAGTTCGGCAGTTATCGTCGGTTAAAGTTAGACCCTCCTCCACCGCTTCGTACTCTTTTGAAGCTCGCGGTGGACGCAGAACCAGGCACAGAGAAAAGTGGACTAAGCAAAAACGAAGTCGTTGATGCAAGTGGCCCCTGGCATCTCTAAAACCGATCTGAACTCACGCTTGTCCATTTTCAGCGCATCACCAAAACGCTCCTCGCGCGCCGTGACATGCTGACTGAGTATTTTGGGATCAATATCACATTAGATGGAGAAATCGAGAGCTTGCCACATCTCTTGAAAGAGTACACCCCTGACCTCAATAAGTTGCCTGTCTTTCTCATGCGACTCGGGCCACAGGTGAGGTGTCTTCCGTCACGATTGATGTCAACAGCTGATTAGAAGGGGTTTGTTAGGTACGATGGCAAACAGAGAAAGAATGCTTCTCCACACTCATGCGCGAGCTCGCATACTTTTATTCCCCATCTCCATCACATTTTATACCTTCGATTTCTGATGGTGACCATACACAAGCAAAGGCGGCAACATGGCAAACCGAGCACGTCTTGTTCCAGGCTATGCGCAAGTTCTTGGTTGCACCAAGGTCATTGCTGGAAAACGATGTCGTCCAGGTGGCCAATCTCCCCGATCTTTACCGAGTATTTGAGAGGTGTTGATGGGGGCGAACCTACCCTTGACGACTGCTACGATTTTATAATGAAGACCACTCTGTAATTGCGGTAGTGTAAGTGACCATTCGTTAAATGTCATCCGACTCTTGTGCAGCTGCAAGTGCAATCCACCGAGTGTTACCGGTAAACCATTATTAATATATAAGGACTCTCCTCATTCAATGCCACTGTGCTCCATATGTCACGCTAGAGCAAATCTCAGCTCATGGACGCCATCATCACAAGAGTGGCCACCTGCATCGACGGTTTCAATCCTTACCGTCCGTCCTGTGAAGCCAACCTATGACGGCCGTTTACTGCAATAGATTCAAGATATTTTCATATATGAGGAGATTATGTCTGACCGCCAGAATGACACGCATACCGCATAACTCCAATCCGGGACACTGATCTCCCAGATGTCATCCCTTCCTTTAGAATACTGTATCCTCACTATCGGTTCGTCTGTCACGTGTCACAGAGGGGTTTGACTTGACGAAAATTCCACTCAGTCACACGTCACAGGACCACCTGTCGAATGGGTTTGATGTGGACAGTGGGGGGTAGAATTTTCAGTAGAACCTCAGATCTTGTCAGCACTAAGCTTATTTACTAGCTTCTGGGTAAATTGAGCAGTATAACTCCAAGTCTCAAGAAAACTCTACTTAATCAGTACTTCAGTCGTCACCATGATTCAGCCAGAAGCTGTATGAGTACAGCGTGTTTGCATCTGTATTTCCTTTTCCCACGCCTGAGCCATCACTGGTGACATCAGGATGGCAGAGACATGATGAGACGGAATAGCTAGTGCCAGCTGTGAAAATTTTTACACTGCATTTAAGAATGGACTTGAATTTCGTGGCAGGGTGCTACAAGCTCTACAATGCATCATTACATTCCAAGCTATTGTGACGAACCAGAAATGGACGAAAATCTTATTGTCACACGTCACAGCCGCTGACGTCGACCTGATATTCCGGTAACCCATGTCACACGTCACAGGGCCTGCCGAACCGATTGTGAGGGTACACTAGACTTTTCCGCCCATGTTGCAGTGCAGGAAAAGGCCAAAAAGGGGCCATAATTAGGTAATACGCAGCATTCACCGGTGGCGCAGCATTTTCCCCAGCTGAGTTATCACTTATCTTTTCAGCTTTCTTAACCACTCTAGCGATGAAGGCCGCCTTCAAGAGACAAATAAGACGCCTCCGATCCCGCATCACTGATACAGACTCGTCTCCCGCACCTGCCCAACATGTTAACACACCAGGCATGCAACCCAGTCCAATCTCTGGTGACTTGAACGCTCTCTCGACGCAAGCCGACGACACCGGCGCTCTCGCTCTCAAGACCCGGCATACCAATTCAGATGTGCCCGAGCAACAGGTCACGGGCCCTGCCTCTCCGGAGTCATGTTCCGACAACTCGTGTACTACCGACATGCAGACGAAAGCTTTG
>JBBPNR010000581.1:0-20787 GCA_038091015.1 Boletus vermiculosoides
CAGGATCTTCTGCTGGATCCTCGCCTTGTCAAAAGAGCATAACCACAGGTTGTAACACCACGAGACACCTAGGGAGGTCACAAACATGATCTGGCCAAAGAGGGATCCTTGGGGGATGAGGAGTAGCTGTGCAATGAACTGGACGAGGAGGAGGAGGGAGCATAACCCGATATATTCAATGTGGAAGGATCTGCCACGACGAGGGGGTGGAAACACGAATTTGCCGTGAGCTACCGCCATGGCTGCATCTTCGCGTCCCTTTAGCAATACGACATTTGTGGGCGTGATGAGGATGCCGCTGACACGGTTTTTAGTATAGCTATCGAATGGTTTCTCTTGGTCCGATTCACCAGCGAGTCGGGGACGACTGAATTCTAACCTGACTGAGCCGATAACAAGACAAGAGAGGCCGTTGGCGATGATACCGAGAAGGATCAACGAAAATGAGTACCAGTCTGCGATGACCGCACACATAGCACAGGTGCCCACACTGACAAAGATTGGGATGGCGGAAAAAATTCGAGAGTCGGACGGGGTGGGTGTGGGCCTCAGTACCATATTATCTCCAGGGAAATTGTGGAGCTCGGCAATAGTGATTCCGACAGGCTGCCTCCCTTTCAGGGGTTTCAGGGGCGTTATCGGACATCCAGAGGAACCACATTCCTTCATGAAGACTGCGGCAAGATGATCCGTCTCGGGAATGATATTACCGGAGTGGACTCGGAGGAACTGGGGGCCCTTGCGACCATCTAGCTCGAACAGGGTGAGCAGTTCTGCTGGGTCGGTATGGCCGCCCCCAAAGATGAAGCCGAATTTTGTGAGGAGTCCGTAACGCTTGGCGATTTCATACGAGCCAGGTGAGTTGTACCACCCCCATCGTTTCCGATTTCTGCAGATATGGACTGTGGCCATTGCAGAAGCAGCCTCTCCACCTCCAAAGAAACCGGCCACGCCTGAAACATCAAGGGTGAAGCTGGACTTGTCAAGGGAGATAATGGACCGTTTGTTCAGCACTTTAGGGAGGTCGGGGATGTACATGTCTGAAGGGACAGTGTCGCGGGAGTAAGTTAATGGAAAGGGAGACTTGCTGGTGCTAAGGGGAAAGCTGAAATTCAGGTTTAAATAGTAGCCCGCGCACTTTATACTTATCATTATCGCCGTATCTCCGTTCCTCGCGATGCGCCGTGCAGTACCCATGAGCTTGCGATACGGATGGTTTACATATCACCTGCTGCGGGAGCTCACTCAGGCGATTTGAAGTGCAGGCATCACACGAATGCTACTCGCTGACTCGATGGGGCTGATGATGTTGCAACGTCGACTCGTCGTCGAGCATGCGCGCGCCGCGGGACCGTTGTGGCAGGATTGGCAATGGCATGAGGTACCCGGGGTCACAGTTGTGACCCTTAGCCGTAGCCTTTGTTTGTATTGCCCTTCACCCCTCAGGCTACCCTTGTACACTAGACATACGGCCAAACTTCGTCGGAAGGAACCCCCATATGCAACCCTGTAAACAAGGAAATGGCAAGGGGTAATGTAGTACAACACGATTGAGAAAACAAGTGATGCAGGCGTATAGTAGTTGACAAATTTTTGTCGCTCAGAACAGCTTTTGGATGGCACGTCGCCGAGAATATCAATCCTCAATCTCTACCCCATAGTCGGCAAGTGGTTTCCAGGGTTGTTCGACATCTTGCCATCTGAAAAGCGGGGTGGCGTTGGTAAACACCAACAAAAGCGCGCGAGCAAGGTCTACTCACACATGCTCTTCAGAACACACAGTCCTGTCCTCTTATCCGAAACGCCAACCAGGCGAATGGGCTACTTTTGGCCTGATGGAGTGAAAAGAGAAAGGGTGAAGCAGTATTCACCCATGTGTTCAAAGCTTGCACAGACGCACACTTTCATTCTGCATAAATCATCCAAATTCAGGTTCATCAGTGGTCACTGCATCAGTCCCAGTGGTTCCGCCACAGAGAGCTATGGAGACGATTTCTCCGGCTGTGAGCAGGCCATGTGAATGAGGGGATGTTGGAAAACAAACCGGAGACGTACATTTATCTGATAGATACTGTGGATATGTAGAACATGCGAGGGCTTCCGTGACATGCTTGCTATCTAAGGGTCTCGCTTTGAGGATCTTCGTCTGGATGAGTTTCGGAATGAACTTTTGCTCGGGCTTGTGGACAATGATGGATACTCCACGTTTCCCGGCTCGGAACTTCCACGACCCTTTGATGGAGGCCGATGCGATGCCAGGAACGTCTCTGAGAGAGAATATGTTGAGAGTATGACTCGAATAGATCCTCATCGATGACAAGCTCACATGTTTTGATCGACATTAAATTCTCCTTTCTTAACACCGGCGGAAGCCACGATGTAGTCCCGTTCGGGATCCCTAGCTCTGGCGGGCCTGGGTGGGGCTCAGGTCAAGTTTGAAAACATTCTCATCGAGATATTTCCAGAAATCACCGTCATGGATATCCTTCCACGACAAGCTCGCCATTCTGGTCAAGCGTCCCACAACCCCCGACCTGGCATGAGGGCAGAAGTCAACTCTGATAATCACCGATAAGACAGATTGGATAATTTACATAGACGGGGATGGGAGAGTCCCAATTGGCCCACTTCCCAAAGATTGAGCGAGTGAGATCGATAATTTTTCAAATGTTGTGGTTCAGATGACCGCGGTTGTTGGCAGGGTGGCTGTCGGAGGTGAGCTTGAAAAAATCTTTGTACCTCAAAGTTGCTTCCCCGAAGTTGTTCAGATATCCAGGTTTGTCAGAGTGGTCGTCAGGGGTTAGCTCAACAGCAACCTTCTGCCTCAAAATTGCTTCATTGAGGTCACCCAGCTCACTGAAGCGCTCAAAACGGGCTCTGAGGGAGAGGGCGAAGTCGTTCAGATGACCAGGTTTGTCAGGGTAGCCGTCAGGGGTGAGCTCGGTGGCATTTTTATGCCACAAAATCGTGTGCTCGAGGTCACTCAGCTCGCCGAAGCGCTCGAAACGAGCTCCAAGTGAGAGGGCGAAGTTATTCAGATGGCCAGGTTTGTCAGGGTGGCCGTCAGAGGTGAGCTCGACAGCATCCTTGTGTATCGAAATCGCTTCCCTGAGGTCGTTCAGCTTCTCGAGTCGCTCGAAATGGATGGCAAAGCAGTTACCAAGGCTGCCCAAACAGCCGGGTGTGCCAGGGTGGCCGTCAGGGGTGAGATTGATGGCATCCTTGTGTCTCGAAATCACATTCTCGATTCAGGTCACTCAGCCCACCGAGGCGCTTGAAGCAAACTCTGAGGGAGCAAGCGAGTGTCACCGAAATAGTCAGCGGTGGTCGTAGCCAGTGTAGCAGGCATGACAGGCGCCGAGGGAGGTACAGAAGCTAGCGGTGGGGGGGTGGCAGACTCGGAAGCAGGGCAAGACGACGGCACAGACCACAGACAGAGCAAGTGCTGCCTGTGGAGTAGAGATGGACCCTAGTTTAGCCATGAGGACAGGTCCAATCTGCGCTTTTGACATATTTGCCTCGTCGACGAGAGCTGCTTGGGTGGACAGGGAAGTACTTATCAATCACCGGACTCGGAGGTTGAACGTTGAGGTGGTGGAGTTCTTGTGGCAGATTGAACAGACTAACCTCAACTTTGCACGGCAACATTAGGAGTTGGATGAGTAGGGATGGAATTTGGAAAACGCGCGACATGAAACACGACCTAAATGTCTATTCACATGCAAATGTGGACAGATGATCGGGTCGTGTTCATCTCTGAGGCTGAAGGTGAAATGTGAACAAGACTACGGTACACAGATACGCGTTGGATTTATGCGGCAAGAAACTCGCACGGGGAACAAACACGACATCCACAATATTCCCCTCCCCCCCTAGTGACCTTGTAAACAAGGTAACAAGGTAATATGCGAACACGACACCGTCATTTATTCACGTTTGCGCGTGAACGGATGATCATGTCGTGTTTCATACATGTTGCTCAGATCAGCCACCAACCCACCCATCTCGAGTTCGCTTCTGTGGGAGATCTCCCTTTTCAACCACCTAGCCCTCAAGGAGGGACGAAACGTGAGAGGGATTCCGACAGTCCCACACTTACTTCAGTCGCGCGTCAACGCCAAAGGAGTTCCCTAGGACCATTGCTGGAACACGTTGGATCTCGTGCGAGGTCCACTCTCACTCCCATCACGGTAACTTTATTGACGGCAATGCACCTACCAGCCTATCTCCTGCACCGATAACAGGACTTTGCGCACGGGGACGCATACCCGACCAACGACCTGTTTTTGGACCAGATATCAAGTCCGTTTGAGGGTTTCCCCGCGCTGTATATGCACAACTCGGTCTGCCACCGCAGTGGGAGCCAATAAGCCATGAACGATTTACAGGCGTCCGTGGACGCTACTGCGGCTGGTGGCGTGCAACCATCGATTATGCGGACGAATGTGATGTTGGATGTGAGCCCGAACACGGTTGGGGTGTGGTCGTCTGCGCCGACAGGCCTTGGGTGCGTGCTTCTAAGATTTCCTGTGAAGTTGGTCGACGGGATGGTTTGGTTAGGGATCCAGCTGGCTGTGTACGTCCAATACCGCCTGCTATACCATGCCTCGCGCACATGTTACTAATATCATCCTTATCCCCATCCGCTTTTGTCATTTTCGACCCACACTAGTTCGCGAATGTTCATGCGCTCGCTCATCTCAGAAACAGAGCACTCCGTTGGCTTGCTCCTCTTTGCCGAATCGAGCGCCTCGCTCGATCCGCGCGCAGAGCATGGTACGTCACGCCTATCCCCATCGCCTCGCCCATCGGTTCACTCATCTCCACTCGGAGTGGATTTGTTCTCTCAGCCTCGCCCACCCTCCTGCTCAGGCACCTCCAAGACCGTGGAGAAGCGGCCACACAACGCACGCATCGCGCGTGCTGTGCGCTTGTCCCCACCCACCTATCCACTCACTCCTGGATAACATTGTAGCTACCTATTCTTTGTTTCCCGTCATCCTCTGTCCTGATACTGTTTATAGCCCATGACTCTAGTTAATTACCGAATAGTAGCCACTCTCGCCCCACGAATCGACCGACAAACGAAACCCTTGCTATGCCCACCGCATACCACAGATCTACTCCCATCTCATATCTCCATTTCCAAACCATTCCCCTTTTCAGCTCACGTTAAATTGTCTCAGAGTCAAATCTATGTCCACCCAGGCGGTGTGATAGCCATGTTGATGAAAGGCCAGCCTCAGTAGCGCTGAGAAGAGTTTACATCCCTGTCAATAAATTGATCATACTATGGCTACGGTTGCGTACGCCGCTGTAAACCGAATAGTATTACGAGAAATATGGACCATCAGCAGGGATCCAACTAGAAAGAGACCCACATCCGCCGAACATTGCTCTCACATTCGTATGCATTAAGCATTGTCACTAGTATTCATGCATTATGACCGATTGCACTGTACTATATGCTATTCTGGACAAATGAATTGGATAGATATAGTACTTGATGGAATAGTACTAGTACCGATGACCAATACACATTGAGAGCTACTGTACCAGTGAATACTTCTGAATGCGATTCCGTGTAGATGGACTGTTTGAGCAAATTGTAATATACCCAAGAGCGAGGAAGGGAAGGCATGTCGTGGTGCTTAAGATCAAGAGATCATACTAAGCTTTCTTTCCTTGTAAATTTCAATTCCAGACCGCGCTTCCTTAAGAAGGGCTTTCAATTTGCGCTCATCTCCCCCTGACAGCCCGACAGTTTCTTCGTCCGAGACCTTCAAGTCCATCGCCATAGTATCCAAGCCCACTGCCTGTAAAACTGGGGACTCGTTTGCCAACTTCGTCGGCAGTCGGTTCAGGATTACCGACTTCCATACTACCCAGACCTCGCTGGTGTCCTCGACGAGTACATTGAGCACAGTCGTTAGCTTGCCCTCAATGGGGTTTGTCTTATCATCTTCACGTATCAGGGTTAGAAGACAAATACAAACATGACAGGTCTCTAGATTACACTCACTGGGATTTATCTCGTGATCTTCGAGTACCAGGGTTAGGAGGACAAATACGACCATGGCAGGCCAGTTGTCCAACTGATACCTCTTCACACTACGTTCCCCGAGCCCGAGGATCGATTTCAGCAGGATTTTCTGCTGAATGCTCGCCTTGTCAAAAGAGCATAACCACAGGTTGTAACACCACGAGACACCTAGGGAGATCATAAACATGATCTGGCCGAAGAGTGATCCTTGTGGGATGAGAAGCAGTTGTGCAATGAATTGGACAAGGAGCAGAATGGAACATAGCCCGATAGATTCAATGTGGAAGGATCTGCGGCCACGACGAGGGGATGGGAACACGAACTTGCCGTGAGCTACCGCCATGGCTGCATCTTCGCGTCCCTTTAGCAATACGACATTTGTGGGCGTGATGAGGATGCCGCTGACGCGGTCTTTAGATGGTTCCTCTGGGCCTGATTCACCAGCAAGTCGGGGACGACTGAAATTCAGCTTGACTGAGCCAATAACAAGACAAGAGACGCCGTTGGCGACGATACCAAGAAGGATCAACGAAAATGAGTACCAGTCTGCGACGGCCGCACACATGGCACATGTGCCTGCACTGACAATGATTGGGATGGCGGAAAGGACTTTAGAGTCGCATTGGGTTGGTATGGGCCTCAGTATCGTATTATCTTCAGGGCATTTGTCGAGATCGGCGATAGTAACTCCGACAGGCTGCCTCTCTTCGGGGGGAGTTGTGGAACTATTAGGGGAAGCACCTTTGAGAGGTGTAATGGGACAATGAGGAGAAGCACCTTTTGAGGGTGTGATGGGACATTGAGGGGAAGCACCATTCGGAGGTGCTATGGGACATTCAGAGGAAGTACATTCCGTCATGAAGACCGCAGCAAGATGATCTGTCTTGGGAATGATATTGCCGGAGTGGACTCGGAGGAACTGGGGTCCCTTGCGACCATCCAGCTCGAACAGGGTGAGCAGTTCTGCTGGATCAGCATGGCCACCCCCAAAGATGAAGCCGAATTTTGTGAGGAGTCCGTAACGCTTGGCGATTTCATATGAGCCGGGTGAGTTGTACCACCCCCAGTGCGTCCTATTCCTGCAGATGTGGACCGTGGCCATTGCGGAAGCAGCCTCTGCACCCCCAAAGAAACCAGCCACGCCTGAAACATCAAGGGTGAAGCTAGACTTGTCGAGGGAGACGATGGACCGTCTATTGAACACTTTAGGGAGGTCGGGGATGTACATATTTGCGGGGGAAATGTCGCAGGGGAAGCTGATGGAAGGAGAGACTTGGTGTTTCTGTGAAGGGCTAAGATTCGAGGTTAAGTAGCCCTCAATTTGATCTATCAGTCCATATCCTCCATTCTTCACGAGGCGCCACGCAGCGCCCATAAGACTCCAAAAGTCCCGCCAGCGCTTCACATATGTGACATATCAACCGCTGCCGGAGCCCACCCAGACGCTTTGAAGGGACGTCATCGCGATTTTGTGATTATTATCAAATAGGGACGGGAAAAGAGACTTGATGTTGCTGTGCATAACGCTAAAATTCGGGATTAAGTAGTAGCCGTCCACCTGCCAGTGATACACCAAGCTATATCCACCGTTCTTCGCGAGGCGCCGTGTGCCCAACAGATTGAAAAATACGTACAGCGGTTAACATATCGCCCGCTGCGGGAGCTTATTCGGGTGGTTTGAAGGAACGTCACCGTTGCAATATTGAGTTCTTATTAAATTGTCTGAGAGTCTGAATCAAACCTATGTCTATCCATCGAGTGAGGTGTTGTGATCGCCGTGTCGATGAAGGGCCAGCGCTCCAGCCTCGGTAGCGCTGAGGAGAGTTTACTTCCCTGTGAAGAGGTAATGATGTCAAATCATTGATTAGATGCAACAGTGGCATCAAATATAGTACTTTGGTAGATTCAGAATTTCAGATAGCTAAGCATTGAATCCCACGCTACTGGCGGACATTCCTTTTGTAGACAAAACCACATTCCTTGCCACCGCCAGCAGTTCCGAGTCACCTTATCGCGTACCGAACCAGTCATATTGCCTTCACCAACGCCATACTGGGGAAGCTCTCGAGCACGTCCTGTTCCCAAAGAAATTTCGGAGTTCTCTCTGGATTTCTTTCTGTCATTTTTTCCCAACAGCGACGTGGACAACGCCGTGTAGCGCTCTATCCTTCACCTCAGTGACATTCAAGCATGTCATCCCAGTTGACCACAAGACGGATCGTCATCAATGGTGTGTACTCCGTACTTCCTTTCTGTCAAGGAGAGCAGGTGCTTTCTAGTTCGAAAACTTCTGGTCGCTAACGCATTCATTATTACAGTCGCACTACTTATAGTGTCGCAGGTACGTTGATACTAGTTAATATATGGTCCTGGTTACGAAGACTGATTTACTTCGCAACGTTTGGTGTACCTCATGAAGGTTGCAGCACATTATGCTTACCGTGTGTGTATTGTTCATCCACTCGCCGGTTCTTGCATTTGCGTCAACATTTTCTGAACGTTTTTCTTACCCTCTTCGCACGGCCCATTCATAGTGGTTCATCGGTCAGCATCATGTGGATAAGAAAACAGAAAAACACCGCGCACAAATATTGGCCAAGTTGGGGAAGAAAGGATTGAAACTTGACGAATACGAGCGTGCGCAGATCTGCATCAGTCTCTGCCATACACGTACTGAACAAAATCCTTACAGTGTCCATATCAAAAGAAGTTGTATGCCCTGATGATATCCACGTACGCTTTAAAGGTACGCAACCATCTCTTTCGTTGTCGCCTGCTCGTGGTCGCGTCGACTAACTTGGGTGGTGCAGACATCGGCGGCCTCGACCCCATCATTGCTTCCCTTCGTGAATCTGTTATATATCCATTAATGTACCCACACCTCTTCACGGCCTCCTCCTCACTCCTTAGTGCACCAAAGGGGGTCCTTCTTTACGGTCCTCCTGGATGCGGTAAAACCATGCTTGCGCGTGCCCTTGCTAAGGAATCGGGCGCTACATTTATCAACATTCCCGCATCAGTTCTCACCAACAAGTGGTTTGGAGAATCAAACAAGCTCGTCGCAGGGTTATTCAGTCTCGCTAGAAAGATGCAACCGACGATCATCTTTGTGGATGAAATAGATACATTTTTGAGAGAGCGGAGAACGGACGATCACGAGGTGATGAGCATGATAAAGGCGGAGTTTATGACGTACGCCGCCACTTTCTTCAGTCCGTTTCTGGGATTGGGCATTCTCTGATGCATGGATGACGCAGGTCGTGGGATGGATTGACGTCAGGAGAGGATCGCATAATGGTTCTTGGGGCGACGAACCGACCCATGGACATCGATCCTGCCATTTTGCGTCGCATGCCCAAACGATTTGCCGTTGGTCTGCCAAACGCAGAGCAACGATTCAAGATACTATCTTTGGTACGGTTTCTGATCGAAACTTCTCTCTGCTGTCGAGATTAACCTTCGAAATCTATAGATGCTGAATGACACTAAGCTTGATCCTTCATTGACCCTTGAAGTGCTCGCGGCCAAGACGATCGGTTTCTCAGGTTCGGACCTCCGTGAACTCTGTCGGAGCGCTGCCATGGTGCCCGTGCGTGAATGCATGCGGGAGATGGCGCATGACGAGGAAGCGATCAAGAGAGTGGGTGAAGAGGTGCGTCTAGTTGTCTGTTGTTCTGCGTCGCTCATTACGTGTTCTCGATTTAGGGATTCACCATGCGTCCATTGACGTTGGACGATTTCTGTGACGCCGAGGGTTCAACGCTAACCCTGACGGACCCCGACCCGGAGGATGATCCACTCCCAGTCGACGCGGACGGCAGTCCATTGACCGAGGAGAAACGAATAGTGGAGGTTGAGGAGGATACATCTAACAGTATAGACAGTGGCGTCACGCCCGACGTATCAAACGATGAAAGTGTGGATCTTGAGAGTCGGTGATCCGTGTGCTATGGATGCCAGCCTTGGTTGGGGATATTTGACCAGAACGCAACCATACGCTTACCGTACACTTTCAGTTAATAGATTGCTTAACACCGCTCTGGGACACCTAGTGATGTAGTGTCGGTATGGCTCTTCTGATCTTCATGGAGACCCATCGACCCCGATCAGACAACCTGTGATACCTTACACCCAAACGGAAAGGAAACAAACGGAAGACGTACTTGGATTGATATCTTGGGGAATAATGGAGGAAGAAAACGAGCGCGACGCACGAAAGCAGCGTATTTGAGGGATAAGCGACCTCTATATATAAGCAGCAGCCCCGTGCAATGAAGAGACATGGAACGTGCGAAAGCTATCGAAGATGCGACTCTTCTATGAAGCGGCCAGGTCTTTTCCCAGCGAGAAACAATTCCCTGTTCTGATTTTCATCCTGGGATACTTAGATCTCATGGATTTACGAAGCGATCAAAGAGAGGCAAAAAGTTTTGGATGCACAGGGGATTGAACCCTGGACCTCATACACGTTCGCTTACAGATTTGCAGTCTATAGGCGGTTGCAAAGCATGCGCGCTACCACTGCGCTATGCACCCCTCAGTATATTTCCTCAAGAGTCTTCTCTTTGAAAATCGGAAATCAAGCTGGGAATTCACACAGCCGCATCTCCTTGCCAGTCACCCTGGAAAGGTAGCTTTCTCAAAGACACTGGTGTACCATGGCCTTTGTCTACAATCACACTCCCGAGCCGGAAGTCCTGGAGGGCGAATTGTACGGCCCAGAGCCATACGATATCAACCTCGGAGTCCTTCTGATTTCCCCCCATCACCGTCGGATCCACGAACAAACTGCGCCTCGTTCTATTCATCCCTTGATTTACGTTTCCGCCTATCTTGACTGCGTCCGTGGATGCGAATCCATGTTTAAACATATACCCATCGCGCTAGAACATCCGTTCAACTTTCTCCGATTCGTCGAATTCTGTCGACGGGACAAAACTACCATCCTGTTCGCAGCGATTGATAGAACGCATCCCGACCCCAATTCTTACGCGATTTCTATGATCTCGGGAGTCACGAGTGTTCGACTCCAAGCCACCTGGTAAACGTCTTCAAATCTCTACTGCAAGATCCGCACGAGACACCGACTCGGTGCATGCATCACTCTGTCGACGGACCCAATGGCCATAGAAACGATTTGCACACCTGACCTGCAGAGGTCATGGCTAGGACGGGTAGTGAAACACTTCGAAAGGCAGAACGTTAGGAGACGGTAACAAAACCAAGTGTAACTACTGCAGCCAGTGGTACAGAATTACTGTCCTCCTTCGACTCTTTCAAAGTCTGCGTAGCCAGACTAGCAGCCTTTAGCCTTTAGCCTGGGAGCCCGCTTAATCGTCCCAGATGATGCATTGGCGTCACGCTTCACCTCCAAAAGATGCCAGTAGCCCGGTATAGCCCCTACGGGAGAAAGAGTCAGAAAATTTCTATTCCGGTCAATTCTTCAAATGATTAGGTACGTTGCTACATTTCGGTACTTGCCCGCCAACTGTTCACGCGGCTCGGGTTATTGACATACATACCCTCACTCGATAGGTCCTTCTCTTCCTTGTTACACATTTGGTCAGCTGTATCCATGAGTCCGAAATCGCGAGTTCTTTGAGGGTGTCACGTCGATGGGCCCTCTTTCTGGCAAGTGAACTCCGAACTTCCTCCCGAAGGCAGGGATGGATAGTTAAATTAAAGGCTTCCGCGCGAAGAACCACGTATTTCTGGTGGGTCGTGGGTTTCCGGCCTATACTTGAGTGGGACTTTTCGCAGGGATTTGCGCAACGTGAAGACGCACGCAAAAATCGCTGGCTACAATTCCTGAGAAAGCTTACACATGATGATTCATACTCCTCAATTCCGCGCACTGGTTGAGCGATCAATTCTACAAACCGAATGTTCATGACTCTTTGGCGCTTAAGGACGAGGAAAGTTACAGTTTGTGTCTCATCGTCGTAACTCAGGGTTTTTCTTCCGTAAACAATGGGGTAGTCTAGGGACCACTAGCAGGTACCCCTCGGTCGATCCGAAGATGAGACGAAGATCGCCCGGTGAAGGCGATCAGTGAGATTCTACCCCTGAAATGATCATATTATTAGCATCAATCCGGCAATCGCGCGTGCGGTACACCTTAGAAGGATCGGATAACGGCAGTTGTGTACTGATTGTACCACGATGATACTCGGAGAAGCTTCGGATAACTCCCTCGTGAGTGTGCAGATGTCACTGCTTGGAGATGTGCTGCATGGTGCATCCCATACTTGTACTGAATTCGCTTGTCAGGGGCACTCGTTGAAGAGCTTATAATGTGCAGCGTACAACAACGCCGAATTGTAAACTGTCGACGAGCCTATTCGAAAAAGCAGAGTCATGAAGACTGTCTACGCTCTCGGAATTGTTGTATTTACAGCTTTGTCTGTTCGTGGACAAGCTGCTCTCTACGCGCAATGTAAGCAGCTCGTTGGCTACTCCCATTCCATGTCGACTTAACTATTTCCAATAGGTGGTGGTGAGGTAAGACATCCAATTCGATGCTCACGATCCGTAACAAGTCGCTTCGCAGGGCTGGACCGGTGCCACTACTTGTGTCAGCGGTGCGGTTTGCACCTATCAGAATGATTGTAAGTAGTGTAATGCTACTATGCCGGCCGGATGTAACCTAGCTTCTAACCTATGCGTTCAATGGTTCGGAATAATGTATTCTCTAGACTATTCGCAGTGTCTTCCGGCTAGTGCAACCACGACTACGACTACCAGTGCCAGTGCCAGTGCTAGTACCAGTGCTACCCCAACGAGCACGTGTGGTACGACGACTCCTGCATCCGCAGGCAAATTACAGTATGCTGGTGTGAACATCGCCGGGTTTGGTGGGCGTACTCTACTTTGCATATGACTGTCGAATGTTCACCATATACCTAGATTTCGGAATGGACACCAACGGTGATGGTGAGGTTTATTCCCATTACCACGATCAATCGGGCTGAAAGACAATTGGTTAGATACTGCAAGCTCCGCGTACCCGCCATTGACGCAATACTACGGTGCTGATGGCGCGGGTCAGATGACCCATTTTGTGAATGACGACAAATACAACATCTTCCGTCTTCCTGTCGCGTGGCAGTTTTTGACCGACAACGTCGCCACCGGCACCCTTAACCAAACCTACTTTACAGAGTATAATGCTTTGGTTCAGGCTTGCTTGGCTACCGGCGCCAGCTGCATCATTGATATCCACAACTACGCCAGATGGAACGGTGAAGTATGTATCCACAGTTTCTTTCGGAAGATCGGTGTTTGATGTGACGTCAATTCAGATCATTGGCCAGGGTGGTCCTTCTAACGAAGTGTTTGCTTCTCTTTGGAGCTCGTTGGCGAGCTACTACGCCAACGAGAGCAAGATCGTCTTCGGAGTGTGAGTGGTTGGCTTTGCACTGTGTATTTTAGCTGACTGGTATGCAGAATGAATGAGCCCCACGACCTTCCTAGCGTGAGCATATCGAGGCCCCTAACCTTACGTTGGCAAATCATCTGATATTCTTCTCTTCCGATAGATCACATTATGGGCAGAAACGGTTCAGGTAATGTAATCCTTCATTTATCGCCTGTACAAAGTGTGCTTATTTAGATCCAAGGCTGCCGTTACCGCCATCCGAGAGGCTGGTGCTACCACACAAATGATCCTTCTTCCGGGTGACAACTACACCTCCGCACAGACATTTGTTTCTGGCGGCTCAGCAGCTGCGCTTGCCACCGTGACCAACCCAGACGGAAGTTACACAGACTTGATCTTCGACGTGCACAAGTACCTCGACTCTGACAACTCGTGAGTGCGAGATTCCCCACGCCACGATGCGCCATGACGCGCTGATTTTTTGTCGGATGCCCTTTTATAGCGGAACAAGTTCCACTTGTGTCACCAACAACATTGCGGACGCATGGGAACCACTTTCACAATGGTTGCGCTGCAACGGACGCCAGGCTCTCAACACCGAGACCGGCGGAGGTAACACCGCCTCGTGTGAGGAATACATCTGTCAACAGATCCAGTACCAGGCTGAGAACTCAGACGGTGCGTGTGTTTGCCTTTCTGTCTGGTCGCGTCGATTGATATTTCGATTTCTCGGCAGTCATCCTCGGATATGTTGGCTGGGCAGCTGGTAACTTTGCGACGACGTATGTTCTTAGCGAGACGCCCACCGAGAGCGGTACGACTTGGACCGACCAGCCGCTCGTTACGACGTGCATGGCACCCTCTGTCAACGGCTACGTCGCTTGAAACGAATCTGATGTAAAGAGGTGAGAAAAGCCGAGTGGAGAGCGTGGCCATGGAGGTGGTCTGATTACTCGCTTGCGCGATCATGCATGTATTTCGAGATGTTTGTACATCGCATCGACCAATGCTTTCTCGATCGTCCTGGCTGAGAGTGACAGAGGCACGTCAACCTGATGAAGTTACTGCCCACTGTTTGGGGTCTACGGGTTTCACTCGCAGGCGATGGCACGGCGGATACGAGCGTAGTGGGTGGAGGCTGCGAGCGACCCCCGGAGGTGTTGACCACGGCGGTACGTGAGGTAAAGCGAGGGCGATCCTTGATCGCACTGAGCCGGGTATGATCGAATGGATAAGAGGCGCAGAGTAGATTGCAAGAAGAACTTCGCGACGTCGACGACCGCGTAGCGGAAGACATAGAAGGTCTAACTTGTCATTCTGAGCCGGGTGGTGAATCATCGTCTGCGCACGTTGTCGAGCATTTATTTCACACTGGAGAGCAAACACGGGAGGGGCATGTTCAATGTTGGACTAGGTTTGTGAAGCCGGTGCCAGAAATTCGGACACCGAGGTCTTGATGGCCTTTGCGCAACGTCAAACTGGTCACTGCTAGTACATTATCGCATTACATAATCGAAACTCACGAGTTGTTGACCGCAAACTGCAAGACAAGTAACCTTCGAGCATCGGGCGACCAGGACAACAAACTCCCTGACGCGAATCTCGTATGAGTTTCTCATTCCGTCACCAAAAGAGTTGTGCTGATTTCAGTGCATACCTACAACAGGAGGATCATCCTGGGAAGTCCGGCCCACTCGAGTTCTCATGATGGCATAGCACGAGGTGCCGTCGAGCACGCTAGTAGACCCTCAATTCAACTATGACGAGGTTGGCGATCACTTCATTCTTCTCTTACCTCTGTGTTGACACTACTGGAGCACCATCCCCTGTCTCCACCCTCGCGAGGACGAGATACTGCAACTTGGCACATCCCATACCATGTCGCAGTCATCACATACCCTACCAGTGACTCCCACTCCGGCGGAAAATCTCGACACTGTCGAGTCACCCCAGCGCCGCTCGATATTCAGAAGTATTTACGGAGGGACGGTAATGTCGCCTACTCTGTAGTGACACACTCGTGCATGCTCTATGTGTAGGTGTCGATATCGAGGGATGGCAACTATTTTTTAACGTGCACTTCCAGCGCTCTGTCGCTGCCGGACAGTGATGTCAGACAAGAGTGGCTGTTTCTCGATCCATTTCCCAGGGTTCACACCAATACTGTTGGCGCTACAGCCGAGTGCGATGATGGCAAGCTAGGACGAGCCCACCGATGATGTCTTATCTCTCCTGTGCGTCACCTCCAAGTCACTTGTGGAACGAGGGGGTACTATCGGCGAAATATCTTGCAGCGCTGCGACGGCACGCGTGTCGCCCAGGTTTGGGTTGCGAACGAAGGAGCATCTTGAATAGTTAGACGATCGACGAATGTTTAAAGGGACGCGGAGTTGATCGAATGCGTCAGGTCGTCTGACTGGGCGTTCTCAAGATGTCGTGTGTGACGGATGACATCGAGGTTGATATTCTTCAGGCCCAGGTTTGTGAGTCGCAATAACTCTAATTGATCAGACCCTGTCCTCCAATCCCTACCTCACTGTGTGTATGGACTTCATCAATGACCGTTGAGTGAATATCCCGGCAAGCTCGATCATGGACGTGCTCATTAGGACTCAAACTGATTTTGCGAGGCGGCACGAACTCAAAGCACTACGTAGTATAGTATATTCACGTACTCCCGATTCGGAACATTATCTACGTGAATCACATTGAAATCACCTAGATCGATACCTGAGCGGATGCACAACACCCACGTGGGAAACATGGTCGAAAGGGTAGAGTTGTCTGTTTCTTGGTGATGCTGATCCACTCCGTCGTCCTTGCGCTAGGTTCGAATTCGGCGACAGGTTCGCCAACATCGCGACCGTGATGCGTCTCCCCGGGGTGCCAACATCCTCGCTCAGTGGTCTGGCCAAATCCAGGCATTGGTCGTTGACGCCAGTTTCACATACGAGACCGAATCGATGTACGGGACTCGCTCGGTTTACCAACAGCGCTTGTGGTGTATCCTTGAAGTGTGTCTCTGTCGCGGTTATCCCTCGTGGCACTGTTCATCGCCGGTCGCAGTGCTTGGCCAGGTCAAGGCGACCCTGTCTCCTATGGAATTGCTCCGTTCCCTTTCAACCGTTTATTCACCACCCGAAGAAAGAAAGGAAAGGAATACCTTCAGTATCCATGACGCATTAGCCATCAGTGCATCAATATATGGTATGTCCAGACCCTTTGCTTAAGTTCCCAGACCGACTCTGAAACAAATACAGTCTTGGAGCCTAGAAGACAATATCCCCCAGGAACACGGCTATCTGCGGCGGCGCAAACTGCAGCGTGAGTGCGTCGGGATAGCCCGTGTCAAATGGTGACCCTTGGGTAGAGTCTGATGGATAATACGCCATCACCTGTGCGATCGTGACCCTCGGGGCGTCACGCGTCATGCATATACTGTAGTACGTTTGAAGATATTGTTCGAATTGTCCGTCCGTCCTAAGGGAAAGTTAAATCGCTCGAAACACCATCGTGGGAACTATAATTACATAATCCTGATTGTCGATGGTTGAGTTCGTCATCGCACGTCCCTGCCAGTGTGAACCGAGCGTTCCATCAGAAGGGAAGAAAGCGCGTCTATGAATGACGTACCACTTACGAATGGTAAGTCCGCAACGAATCCTTAGGGCCCTTTCGAAAGCGAGCCATGTTTTGTGCGCGATATGTCGCGAGTCGGGCCCATGCGGATTGTACACCTGCCGTGAACCGAGTCCCGCCGCGGCTGGGACATAACGGGCAATCGCAGACTGCCTTTGGAAATGACTGAAAGTTGTGCCAATGGACTGCTTACCTAGTCGTCGCAACGGATCACTTAAAGTTGGCTGTGCCCGAGAAGAATAAATGCCAACTTAAAAGACACGAGGCAGCGGCCCTGTGATCAGACAATTCTTAAGGAAATATGCTTATTTGCACAGCACGAGGAAACTGAAACGCCTTCTTCGACATTTCGACACGGACGATTGTGCATCACTGGTGATGTCGTCGACGAATACCGGTGCGTGGCAACCACGAGGAGTGGTTGAGCAATGCTAACCGTTCAGTAAGACCAAGCGATAGTACTTGACACCGGTCACTCTGACGCTATATGGGCGGTCTCTTTCCAGCCCGACGGAATGTATGTTTTGGGCGGGAGCGACAATGGGATTCGACGGTGGCGACTCGTAGACGGTCAAGAGGTCGGAAGGCAAGCGGGAATGAAGGTATTCGCCATTTCTGTGTCGACAGATCACAAGTGGATTGTATGCGGGACCAACGAGGGGGCAAGTATATGGGACAAAGAGGTGCATGACAAGGTCGTCGACGTGGAGGGCACAAACTGGGTGCGTGCAGTCGACGTGTCCCCTGATTCGACCAGGTTTGCGACCGGGACGGTAGAAAAGGAAGCGAATATTTGGGACATCACAAGCGGAGAGAGACTCGTTGGACCGCTCAAACACGACAATTGGGTCAATGGGGTCAAATTCTCCCCAAATGGCGAACGGATCGCCACCGCATGCCTTCGTGGCTCGGTTTGCATTTTCGACAGTCGCAACGGTGATGAGCTCATCACCATCAAGACAACGATACCCAGTCGGGGCGCAGTCACTCCACTTATGTGGTCAAGCGACGGCCAGCAAATTTTTTCTACATCCCGTGCCAACAAAATCAAGTCTTTCGACCCCTCCACTGGGTCCCAGCTTGCAGAATCATCGAGTCTCGATGACAACAACGACAACGTCCCCTCTATTGCACCAGCCGGCAATGGCAAATTCATTGCTACTTTCGCATCGCATTCAATCTCGTTCCTGGACACATCGACGCTAACCCGGATTTGCCCTGTCATCGAGGACAGTAAACGGTTACGGTCCATCGCTATCTCTCCAGACAGCAGCCATATTGCGACTGGACGATATGACGGGAAAATTGTCATTTGTGATCTCGGCGAGATCCTCCCTGGGTTGTATGGTCCTTTCCATGTGAGTCCCAGCCTACTGAGTTTGTCATGCCATCACCGAAAGAGCTGTGCTGACACGAACGCACGTTACGCAATAGGAGGATCCTGGGCAATCTAACCCACTCGAGTCTAAAGGACACAACCAGGATGGTGATGATCTCCTTAAGGTATCAGTTTCTTCGTTTCCCCCTTGATGCAAATGCTCACGATGGCGTAGGTTGAAGTCCCATCGACCACGCCCGGTCATCAGTTCGACTTTGACGAGGTGGGGGATCACTACATTCTTGTCTTGCTTCCGTGTTGACCCCGCTGCAGCCACCGTCCTCGGCGTCATCTGACCATTCCCAGGAGGGTGAGTTACTGTCTTCTCATGGCATATCACAGCTGTCAGATGGCCCACCTATGATCTCCCCTGCAGAGGCACGTGCAGGGCAAAATGTCGACGCTGGCCAGTCATCGCAGAGCTGTTCAATACTTAAAAAGTGGCTACAAAGGAAGAGCAAGAAGGACCCCGCTTCACATAAGCCTGATCAACTCTCCGGAGGCTCGCACCACCCTACTGATCATCATTTCCCTTCCCACTCACCACCAAGAATGGATGACACACATGAGGGGCCGTCGCGGATGGCTGCTGGCAGACGCAAGCGGGTGAGTACTCTTCCTTGATGGACGATCGGATGTGGTATGTCTAACATATCGCGTTAGCGAACGGTCGCGAAATATGCTGGGAACGAAAAGGTTCGTCGTGCTTCGGGTTGATATGCAGTGACTCATTTCGAATACTACAGCGTAAATCGGCCCCCAAGCGAACTGTTCCCAACCACTCCAACAAAGCGTCTCGTAGCGTACAAGGTCCTGCGTATCCACAGGAAGCTGACCCCGTGCGTCCTTTTTTTTTTCTGGTAATAGTGGACCTCGTCACGAGAGCTCACATTCTATCAGGCACGACAGGATAACAATTCATCTCAACTCTCACCCGTGGGTGTCCAAATAGTGGTCCGCGTGATTTATTTCAGCTTAGATTGTTATACTCACGGTGGATCAGCATCAGCAAGGGTCAGGCAGTGCTACCATCTCCATCAGGTTACCCGCGTGGATGTTGTGTATTCGCTCAGGTGCACATGACGGGACGGATTGATCCAGGTGGTTCGATGGGATTCACGCACATTCCGCGCTGAATCGGAAGCATATGGACATAGAAGTGTTTTCGGAGTTTGTGTCACCTCGCAAGTTAAAATCAATATGATTCCCAACAAGCCCGTCCATGGTCAAGCTCGCCAGGATATTCACTTGACAGTCATTCGTGAAGTCTATACCCATATGAGGTGATTGGAGGACGGTGTCCGATTGATGAGAGCTGTGGCAAGCGTACGTAATATCTAGCAGGACGAGGTTGTGCGTCTACTACTGTAGTGGGATGTCGTGTAACTTAACTTTTGGCAAGGACGTCAACGTCTCGATGTTCTATTTCTTGTACGGAAATTAGACACTGAAGATGGGACATAGGTTTACATGACTATCCAACATTTGTTTAGCTTGAGGTCGTTCGAATGTATCCACGGTCCCCTTGTCTTTCTGGCACATCGCGACCACCTTGTCTTCTCGGCTGCGGAACGCTTCTCTTCGAATCTTTCCTGTGCGGCATCCTGTCACCTTATGCTATCGTAAGCGTCAGCAACAAAGCTCAGTAAGAAAAAGAAACTCATAACTGGAGATTGAACTATCTCCACGGCTGGACAACTCATTCGATTTCATACCCATCATCCCCTTTTCCTTGGAGCACACGATCATTCTCTCATCGCACACGTTTCTTATCCAAAATCTCATCCCGTCAAAATTCTTTCGGTCCCACCATGTCCTCCGGACGTTCTTTTGCCTCTGAACGACCCGGCTCTCTCGTGGGGGCGAGGTCCGACGCGTATGTGAAAGTGAGCACGCCTATAGCGGTCTGGTGAGCATGTGCACCAGAACCCCCGAAAGGTGAAACGTCGTCGAATCAACCTCCTCGTGTGGCGTGCAACGCGTTGCCATGTGCGCTCCATCCCGGCTTTTCAGAAAACGACCACTGGTAAGCAGTCTGGATGACAGGAGAGGCAGCCGTCGCTGCTGCATCGTGATGTAAGCTCTCTGTTGCGATGAAATACATCGAGGGACATGGACATGACATGCGGGAGGGGGATTGATCTTGTCAAATGTTGTACAGAGTCAGAATTTGTTCCACGCCCGAACAAACCTGTGAAAGTAGCTGTAGATATTTCCAACGGAAGGAGGGTTATTACTACGCGTCAATGGCACCGCGGTGGAACAGGTAGATCGGCGCATCCGCACCTCCGCAGTCTCTCGCCCGAGAGTTCGTCAAATACTGTCGTTTCAAAAAACGAGGGGGGAAGT